>JASANE010014875.1:0-36788 GCA_030248225.1 Trileptium ribeirensis
CACAACAGTAATAGGTAAGGAAAGCTTCCTTTAGACACTTATTTGTTGTTTTTGCGGAATACACGTCGCGAAATCATGTAGGAGTTGCTATGGAACTGGTGGTAGCCGTATTACGACAGTATTGTAAAACCACGTTTGGAGTGACTTTGCGGGAATCAGGAAAATTGTTCGATTGATCTACTTATACACTAGCTTAAAAGCATTTTTGGACTACACCAGAAGCACATTTGAAATATCGATAGTACTTTCGGCAGCTGTATTAGTCGATTTTACAATGCTGAAAGTCCGCTGTTAAAGTTACTTATCAATATTTGCACTGTGTTTCTAGTTATGAATTTGCACACATTAGGTTAAATATTCAATTCAATACTATGTAAAATGTCGATGTCTAGTTTTGTGCAAATTTTGTTTATACAGATGTGTGTGAATTTCATAGTTTAAACACAGAAATGACAAAATAAGTTAAATTAGGCATTCTTCACAGGATTACATCTAATTAATGGAAGACCTAATGTTTTTAATTATTCAGTACACGAACGTTGGGAAAAACAAAAATTTCATCTTTAGATGTATTCTAACCACACAAGTAAAATTTATGTTGAATCATTATACTATAACATTTAGACCTTCTGAGTTTGATAATCTAGCTTGAATTACGCGAAATTTCAAAACGGTTCATTTCATTGGTGGACATACGAATTTAAGACATATGCTGCACACCACCTTCGCATTGTATGCACATTCGTGATGTCGGAAATGTGAAACATTTTTTTAAGACAGCAAATAATCTACGCTATGCAATGCATGACGCAAAGTGAAAATAATGTCACTGTCTGTCAGCTGTAATGAATCAGTCAACTAGTTCCAAAAATTATAAATCTCCTTATCAGATCATTATACATGTATGTTCACCGTGTAGGTAGCAATCTAATAACATAGTCATTAAACTAAAGCTGTTTGTATAACGATACCTCAACATAGCTTCCTCAAATTAAGGTGTCGTTTTTGTATCTAGCTACAAATTTGACTTTAGAAAATATATTACCGAGAACGTCATTAGTAAAATTTTAAATTTCCAAAATTGTTACAAGGCGCTTATAACATTGTTTAAAGATTTGTAGGTTTTTAATTTCTCAACAATTCTGATGAGACTAAATGCTGTGCTGAACCCATTGGATTAGTAGCATTAATTGAACTTTACTTTGGCATTCAAGTTTAATACTTTGATTCGAACGACAATGAAATCGGGTGGATCATTGATGATATCGCGTTGTGTCATTTAGATAACGTATGATTGTGTACTGTGAACATATGAGCGAAATCTGATCAATTTTAACAGGTTATATTCTGTGCTCAAGTCAACTTCAACCGTAGGATAGTTATAGTTAGAGAAAAGAACAGCATAATACGACAGTTTCTTGACTTAAGTAGTCTAAAATTTGAACGCGATGTCATGAAACTAAGGCTAAGTATTTGGTTTGGCACAGCAAGAACACCACATCATGCATTTTACCAACGCCACTACAAGTTACTTTGGCCATAAAATGGATCTTTTATTTTATAAGCCTCCAACGCAAAAATGATCAATTTTGAAGAAACACCGTCACTTTTGAAATACCCTTGCACTAAACACGTCGAAGAGGTTATATATCTCCATTAGAACGAACCATGTCTTATTTATTTTGATTTTGCTTTGTTTGCCTTTGGTACCAAAATATTTCGAAATATATTTTTCTCAATAAATGTACAATTTTACATACTTTCGAACCACATCGACGAGTTGACTTGATTGGTGTCAAAATCAGCTCAATTCATGGGTTAACGAATTTAGGCTAGGGATAAGGCTTTCACTTAAATGAGAGTAGTTTTTTTAACACATGAGAAAATTAAGCAGATTTCTACATCGATCGACTAATAACGCGAATATTATCCAATTTGGCACTAAAATTTAAATTTTCCCACGTTTCTTTTCTCAGACCAGCATTTAATTGAGTGACATTTTCGCAGGTAAGCCACTTAAGGTAAGCCATACACTGCGAAAATTTGAGCTAAATCGATTTATTTGCAAGCTAGTTACTATTGACAATATCAAAAACAGGCTGATACTAGCACATATGATTCTGTTTGATTCCAGTTTCCGAACAGGCGGAGATATCCATAATGTTGCTTATTGAAACACTTAGCTTTAAATACACCCAATAGAATAGCTAAATATTACTACTCGATCTATAGTGAGTGCATCATCAAACTTGCTCCAAAATTTCACGAATGATATACATGGAAATATTATGAACACCTAGCTATGTGACTTATTTTGAAAACTTTAACTAAAACAGCTCTATTTTTAAAATTATTGAAATTAACGTCTACGATTTTCACCTAATATATATCCAACGGTAATAATCAATCAATGGTTTGACTTAAATATAGCTCCGAAAATTTCAATACCAACTAATTTTTGTTTCAAAGCTTTGTGCAACGAAACGAAAATGTTGACCATTAGTTTTCTCTCAAAACAGCGTTGAATGAAATTTTTGAAACGCCGTTTATGGACATCAAAAGATAGCGAAATGTAAACTGTTGAATGAGATCGATACGCAACAGATAAAATACTATCGTGTAACGGTAAACAGCTAAAAGTTGAGTCGTGTGGTATAGTTGGTTTTGTACTACTGAAAACATTGTATTTTTTAATCTACTCGAACATTGAAAATGATCTACTACAAAATATCTCTCAATTTAATATCTCAATATATAACATTCTAATAAGTTGCTCAGACATATGTTTACTCACGATCACACACTACATAATGGGTTTCATTGCACGGTACGTCCAATAGCAAATATGAATTTGACGAATTTTGTGACACAACGCATCCCTCGAACGGTAACGTTTTGTTGATTAATTGCGGACTCTGAGCTACTCCAAAGTCGTCATAGGCCGCGCCTGATGACTCCCAAACAAACATATCACCAGGCGGCTACAAAAAAAGAAACTTACAAACAATATCAAATTTGTTAAAAGAGTGTATTTTTTTGTCAATAAGAATCATAAATATTAATACTGAAATACAAAATATTATTGATCGAATATATAGATACATGTGTGCCACGATTTGACCTGAAAAGCTCCGCATTATCCAAATTCAATGACGCTATAAGTTTAAAAAACAGAAAGTTTTGTTATGAATTATGACACTAGTTCGTATATAATAGGTTGTTTCAAAACGGGATTAGTTGTTTAAATAGAGAATCGTTTGAGGTACTAAATTTCAATTTTCAAAAGCCATAAGTGAGCATAAGTGGTATAAAAAGTTACCCCCCCCGTCTAAGATGGGATGCTCTACCCACACTGTAGCCTCAATCCCTGTGTGCCCACGGCTCGCAGAAAATTTTGAGAAATTTGACAAAAATTTCGTAAAAATTGGCACAAGCATTGAAAATTTGGGAAACATTTTAGTAAAATTAAGGGAACATTTAGGCAAACGTGTGAAAAGCTAAGATTTCCTAAAAATTCCAAAATTTTCAACTCTCACATACACGCCTCTCTCCAACCAAAGGCTCCTAACCCCCCGCCTCGCAAAAAGCCTCTACTGCCGGTAAGAAGACGGAGCTAGCTCACTAAATAAAGCCCTAAACTACATTGTATGTTAAGATATAAAAGCTAATAATACAGACTTTGATTTTTAAACATTATTTTGGTGATACGATAATCATTAGGTTGACAGATTTTTGAAATTCCTCTTCTGCAATTGAAACATTATAGTAGTAAAGCAGAAACGACGACGAATACTCTAACAAATGACCGTATGAACCAGGTCATATATGTAATTTAGCAACATTCGCGTACTATTTGATTGTGACATTTTTGTACAACATAGCTCGACAATTAGAGTGTGAAGCTTTATTTCGATAATTATTAATTCGCTACATGTTCAGTGAGGTCATTGCTTCAAAAAATACCCTAGTAACCTAGACTGTATAAAAGTACAACGGGGGATAATCGGCGAATCAATACATATTTTTACGATCAATTTGCTTTGGCAAAAATCAACTTACTTGAATACGGTTAAGAGATGTCCATATTGTGATGTTTGCAAGGGAATCGCTGAAAAACAATCATAAAAATTAAAATTTTTATATTTTTAGTTGCATCATAAACTGAAAATTACTCAATACTTTCGCTGGGACCATTTGGATTCGCATTGTATTCCAAGATACACATGAAGTGTAAATATACAACATTGTTTTCTTATAGCCATGAATCGTGTTTCGTGGGGCCTTGCTTCAAGGGCCAGTCAATAGTCAGACTTCCGAGCTTTCGACTGAAAATTATTGATAATACGTGTAGTTCGCTAACTTAACACGTGATGCACAGATTTTAAAATATTAAACGGGGGAATTTTCGCTCGATAAACGGGAATCTATATGTAACAGTAAAGCGATTTCATACGCGCTTCCAAGAAAATGAGTGCACACAAAATGTTCATTAGAAACTACTGTTTGAAAGACATTTCGCGCTTACTATACTGTTATGACATTTTGTCTCATAAACTTCCGAACTCGAACGCAGAGCGACTGATTGTAAAACGGTATAATTTCTTTTCACTAATGCGCGAGTAAACCTAAAATGACTCCAGCAACCATCCTCTTTTGTATTTTTGGATAAAATTTGTTACCGAACGCTTTTTAGTCAATTGAAATTCGGCGTAAAACTGCTCGCGGACACAGCGTTTCGCATTGAAATCTAACCATTTTCTGTTCATGAAAATTGAAGTAAAATTACTCAAATGTTTGAGAACGAAAATTTGTCGATTTGATTGTGACGTCACTTTTGCATTAAATATGTTCGCGAACACTGTATAATCCGAATTTAAATGATAATACATTAGGGCACAGAATTTCTGCAAACGAAAATTGCCAAAATTCTGTTCGAACACAACGTCTAATTTTTTGTCACTTGAATTAGAATTTGCCAATTTTTCGTTAGCGAAGAACCGAATGCAATTAAGCCTGTTTTCCGTAACAAGGGTTTGCGATTCGATATCGGTAATGACAGAATAGGATGGTTGGCGAGGTCACCTTAGGTTTAGTAAAGCATAATACAATGGGATTATTTGCTATTTGGCCACAAATTTGTTTCACAACGCACAATGGGCTACTAGCATTCCGCATTTTTTTCATTCCGCTAACACATTTCGTTTTATTATTGATAATAAGTGTAGTTCGTAAATTTAACATGTGATGTGCAGGTTTTAAAATATTAAACGAAGGAATTTTCGTTCGATAATAAAATAAAAAATTTTTCAGTTCAAATGCCAAACGGTCTTAAATCTGTTACTTAATGTTTTTGAAGTAACTGTTAATAGGACAATTTTCTGTTACTCAACGTTTTGGACGCCAAAAACCCCAAATTTGTGTTCTCTGTTATGTTGACGAATGCTTTGGAGGCCGAACAAGCGATCGCCAATCGCTAATGAAAGAAGGGGGTGGTATGGGGCGCACCATAAGTTTGCTCATGCATAATAACGAGACTGCATTGCGCAACTTCTAAACACTATGCACATACGAGCCCGGCTATGGTGACCTCAAGAGTGGATCAATTTTTTTGCGAATTGGGCAACTTGGCACATTCCTCGGTCAAACCAAGAAGCTGTGTAGCGTAGCCGATTGGTTGCGCTCGTGTGCAGTATCTAGTATGATTGCTGAGGTCCCCCAGGGAGGTTAAAACTGACACCCGCTCACTGGTTATAATATCATGCCGCTATTCCCTATACTCTTCAGATATTTGCGACCATTCCTGTGAGGTGCCCATATTTAGTTAGCGGACTGTTCACTAGCTGCCCAAGGGCTGTAGTTTTACCGTTTTCATTTTCAACGCTACCGGAGCTAAACAGTGCGCACGGAATACAAACAACGCCGCCTAATCGTGGAGAATATTTGAAGCAGCCATATGTGTTGCCGGATATATGGTCCCTGTTGAGGTATACCTTCTGTTTTTTCTTCGGATCTTTCCCCTTCTCGCCCTTGAGTGAAAACGGGTACTTAAACTGGGGTCCTGGCATCCAGTGGTCAGTCAACAACAGCTTTTTGTCGTTATCGCTGAGTATCCTCGCCAAGTTGCCGTCACGTTTGCCGTTGGTGAATATGCGAGCGATGTCGTTGTCCACAGGTGCTTCGGGATCAGCCGGAAGAGACGGACCGGCGACAGGTGCAATCGGCACGTCAGGTGCACACGTGCCATGAGGAGCCTCCTGTTCACCGTCATTAGGCCCGGTACCAGGGTCGACGGCTGCTGGAGAGGCCGCCTGAAGCTCGCCACCAGACCCGGCGACAACCGGTGGAGCCACCCGTTTGTCACCGCTGGGTTCGGTAACCGGATTGACGGCGACTGCCGGTCGCAATCTGGCAGACGACGTATCGGCAGGAGGAACATTCGAATTAGCAGCACGTGGAGTAGATGCCTTGAAGTACTGTGCTATAGTCTTAGGCTTTTTAGGCATTGGCGGGTTATTTGGGTCGCTCATTGTAGCAATGGGTATATCATATATATAGGAGTGACAAATTAATATTCCCTGAAATGCAACAAAGACATATGAATACGTGGTACGTTGAGAACTCTCTCCACGTGGAAACTATATAGGTTATAAGGCATGTCTCACATGTCACTGTTTCTAAATTCTTTCGACACCATCACGCGATGCTGAACTCTTCAGAAGAGTGTCGGCTAAAATGTCTGGTAGGGGGGGATGCATCCCCCCCATCCCCCCTCTGGATCCGCCCATGTGCTGTAACACTGGCTGGGACCGCTGGGATAGGAAACTTTGCTTTCTTCGGCTAAACACTTCAGCGAATAACTAATATTTAGTTCAAGAGTAACGAGTAGTCAATCCGAGTTCAATACATAAGTATTCATTGTTGTTCCTTAGACCAAGTCAGCTTATTTATTGCGATAATATAGACGATAACAGCATTAATTAGCTTGGTTTTGGTCAGAGAAATTCTTTTGCTGCGTCATTTCGTAACAAAATTTTGGATTTTGAGTAAGTTTAAAGTATATGCGTTCGCCATATAAGTTAGATACCCTGTGAATACGTGAGCCACATACATGACTAAGACCATAAATTACCAAGTTTTCAATTGTACTGAAATTGGCAAATTTGGTCAAAGTAGGCATTTAAGCAATTTATCCTCTGGCTTAGATAATACTAATGCTACGATTATGGGCACGCCCACTCGTGGGGGGAGTTAGGGTCCGCCTCCTCTCACTTTTCGAGAAACAGAGGGCATCGGAAGGCGGCCTTCCCAATTTTCCGGTTGCGGCCCTCCACTTTTCAGTTACGTACTGTGCCCCTTGCTATGATCATGCAGCAGCGTACATGCTTTAAACATTCATGATGAGCACCATAGGAGGCATCCGCAATAGTCGCCAAGTTTTGTTACCAATATACTAGTTCTGACCCGCATATTATCTAGTGAACCGGGTTATTCTGGGTGATACTATAACTGTAGATAGATGTACGTACTCTATCTAATCTTCCGCAGTGCTAAGAATTGAATTAAATTGGTTGTTATGGACTATGGTATCCTAAAGATCCATACTAAAACTTGACTTTAAAAATGGTTTTAGTTTAAGCTGCTCGTGAAATTAGAGGCATTACATACAAATATATCAAGAATTTTTGAATCCTTAACCCGTCTTATTTAAAAAATGGAAAGACTTTGCTGGTCAAATTATTCTTTCAATCATAGTAGTTTGCAAATTAATTTGATATCCTGGAATGGCGCATTGAAATTTATGCCTAGTCGCGTATGTTAGTCATCCGTAGTGCGATGATACGTTCGAGACCAAAATTTGCCGTGCAGTGGTAATATATTTATTACGGGCAAAATTTATCTAATAGATTGTGGTGTTTTAAATAGGAACATGCGTTTTAAACATGAACATATACACTGAATGGTACTGGAGGCTGTAGTCGGCTAGGCTCGACATGAAATCTGTCGGCTTCTGACTTTGGATCGGGGCGGGTTCGGATAAGGTTCCCTAGTTCCTAATTTTAGGTTAGTCCTAGCTGCACTAAATCAATGTACTGAAGTGCCTACATTGAAGGGGAAGTTACTTTCAGGCAGCAGCATTCATAAACATAACCGTTCATATGCGTGTATTACAGTTTCATCTAAAATGACACTCGGTGAAATGATTTTTGCGTTGTTTGTGGCTTTCAGCATTATTTATATTCTATCGCTCATCGTATACCAACTGTGGGACAGTTTCGCTTGCAAACCTAGCGGTCTTAATAATTACAATTTACTGATGACTGGTTACCGAATGATTATTGTGTATATACCGCGAGGGTTACTGTATCAGCGGCTAGGGTTGGGTTGATATACTTCAACCTGATGCTGTAGTGGGTCTGACAATGCTCTTGGTGCTGTGTTCAGCAAAAGTTGAAAACAATGTCACAAACTATTTCCACGCTTGAATCTGAACACACCATTATATACGTATTTTGGATGTATTAAAATTTGAAATTCATGATTTATCATGTCATATAGATTTATATAATTTAAATAAATAATGCATATGTTATTAAGGTATTCTATAACCGTTCAATAAATATAATGAATTTTCCTTAAGCCGTATTTTTTTCAGGAGCAAAGATCGGTATCATATGATCTTTGGATAACTAACAGTGAATCTTTCTCCGAAAATCGTCGTCAGCTTCATTATCCTGAAGCACCAAGTCCGCAACGACAGCAACGTCGATGTTCAACTCAGGCGTCGAAGAACGATTTCAATAACAACGAAATGCCACGACAGCGGTTACGAAAGGCATTGCATTTGCTTAGTGATACGGTATGTGCAAGGAGAAGGATTTTCAAAAAGCGAGATCCTGCTCGACTTCTCATGTTTTTAGTCACATGGTATATACAAGAACGGCGATTTTGAAAAGCGAGGCTCAGTAACGATCTCCACAAGTGTGTTATGGAAACTAATGGGTCCTTAACTGGTTTTGACATTACTTTATCCAGTCGGTGTCTGTATTTGTGAAATGGATACGTCTGACGTCAAGTTTTCCTTAGGCATGGAACTAAAAGAGAGGTCAAAGATTCGGGAGTCGAAGTGTTAAGATGCCTAATATTTTTCTTCAGGTCTGTGTTTAAATGTCTATGTGTTTCTCATTTTGACATTGAAAAAAATAAGAGAATGCATAATCTGATGTTCAGCTTCCTTCCTGTCATAAATCGCCCTGGTTTTAAAAATCTTATGTTGTACAGATCTCTTGAGTAAGTTCCACTGGCTTCTTCAAATAGGCGGGCCACCCCCTCTCCCAGGATCCATCAGTTCATACCCCAAGTACTACTGGTTTCCTCCATATCATGTCCACATTTACTCTATGCGCAACAACAAGTTACCGGATTGTTCTGCAATGCTGCAATCACTATTTTAGCCAAAACTACCCGAATTTTTTCATGCTGCGCCAAAAATCTGTGAAATTTATCCTTATTATATATCCATAATTACAATTGTAGTCACTTGTTAAATTACACTTATTATGTATATATACCTTGTTATGGTCCATCAATTTAACTAGTGAGCCTCAGATGAACTGGCGAAAATCGTCCGAGATACTTTCGGTTCCCCACAGTTCCGAATTGGGGAGCCCCAGGTCATGCTCCCAGCTCTAGTTTTGGTAGTTTGTGAGAAACCAGTGCTGGTGCTATTTTCTTAAACTTATTGGTTGATTGTATGATAAACCATTGATGCATATAGCTTACCGGAAGGGGTGGGGGGCGCAGCTACAAGGTAGATGACTTGTTTGCTTGACCTAAGCAATTTCAATTCTATTTGAGGACCGGCGGGCGAAATCTTGGTGTCTGCCTTACCTATCAATCAGCCTGCTCATTGTAAATATAATATGTGTTGTGTTTTTAAGAATAGACAGCGAAATTTTTATGACTTAACCCAATGGAGGGGCGGCATCCAGGCCACCCTTCCTTAATCACCGACCTTGTGATTGATGGACACTAAAATGTTTCAGTCTCTTTCCGAGTCAACGACACCTACACCGCGCACCAGCGATACTAATTACACCGGGAGCAATCTGAAAAAATCAGCATCGACAACATCCGTTGCTGATGACGTTCACCGCCGCTGTGCTAAACAACGCCATCATGTTATATTATATAACTTTCCTGATCCGCCTTCATCGTTAACTCCGCCTGTCGTCAACCCAGAGCTACAGCAGCCCAAATATACGGCGAATATTTCTCAAACACCCAAGCGATCACGAACGGTGAGTTCGGATCTGTTTTTTATTTTTTGAAAACAACAGTTTATTGACAATTATTATAAATATTATAATGATACCCTAAAGAAATTAAAAAAACAATCAACATTGGAGAACAAGATAACTTCACAAATAGCAAGGATTTACAATTGAATTCGGCTTTGAGACTAGCTAACCCGCGAATTCATCAAACTTTATTTTTTGAACAAGATCTCAGTGACCAAGAGTCCCACCCAGATTTCTAAAACTTTTTCATTTAACAAAAATAAATCTCATCATCACCTTTCAACCTATGATTGATAAGCAATTACACCGTTCTGGTTACGGGATTGTACTATACAATTACAGAGGTAATTATTAAGTTCCCATGGTACATACGATACCACATTTACCAGAATAATCGCGAGGACAGACAGTGGTCCAAAAACGTCGCGTTTTACAGTTGTCTATATATATTTTAAGAACACAAGCTATATCAGTCCGAATGAGTAGGAGAAGCTGCAAATGTTGCTGCTATATTAACTTTACTAACAATATCGTAATACATATTTATAAATGTGGTATTCTAGCAGGAACATAAGTAACCATATATGGGGCAGTGCCACTGTTTACATCTACTAAAAATTTCTATCGCATCGCAAACTATCTGCGAAACTTGTTTCATCTATTAAAGTTTTAAGTTGGATATGAAAACGTAACATCCATTCGTTGTTAAACGTTAAAGTTAATCTTACGCATTGAAAAGATATGGTGCCGTTCGTTCGCTCCAAATTTGGGTTGACCATGCCAAGCTGCGGTGAGTGACGTATCCTTAAACAGTACAGCTTATTACGGGCGTCAAATAAAGTACACAGTTTTGTTTTTGGCAAGTGTGTTATTTTAAACATGCTCCACTGCCATCCAGCTTTATAATTATAACTTTTATTCGGATTCGAAACTGTATCGTGTTATGTCATGTACCCGGTTGGACTCTGCCTTCGGAAGTTATCTATCCTATAACTACGGGTTCAGCCCAATAAAAGAAGCTGGATACAAACTGTCGATGTGATGAGATCGTGTATATTTATAGATTTTCGAATTCAAAGACAGTATGGAATGTTCTTATAGTGAATGCGCTTATAGTAAAAATTCACGTACAGTGATGTATTCGTTGTCTATTCCCGGCCAGATTTTATGTATATACTAAAATTTGCTTTACTTAACGTTTAACCGTCAGTTTTCGAATTCCGCTCCTAGCACTAAAAACCTTCGAAAACTACTAATACAGTAGACCTTACCAGGTCATTAAAATACGATCGCAACTTATAACAGATGTAAGTGTAGGTAGGTATTTCCACATTCTGTTGTTCATATATTTACTATATTATTATGCCACGTATATATCTCTATAATTTGTACTGTAAAAAATTTCTTGCTAGTAAACTGACTTGTCTTCACTTGAAAATAAAGGTGGGCATTGTAAAAATGCGGGATCGTATCAAGTTTCTCTCAGCAAATAATGCCATGTTTCTTACTAAAATAATCTTGCAATACTTTGTCACTCTGTGCCTAAGTGTAGCCAGGTGCTTACAGCTGAATTCAAATCTTTCTCCTATGGTACTTATTTCAATTTTCCCCCACAACGGAAGACCTGACGTGGTCCAAAATGTTTATAGTGATTTTTTGGATTCGTCCCAAGCACTCGACTGCACAATTGACAATTATATATCTTATATGAAACTCCGGTTTGAAAAAATTGTTTCTTCAATAATTTATATTTGATTTGAATTTAGAGAATCGCCGGAATGATCAGTAGAACAAAAAGTGTTCCGCCGAAACGAGACAATCGCATACGGTCGAAATCGCTCAATCGGTGAGTTGTCGTTTTGTTTAACACTTTGTGATTATCCATACGTGTCAAATTTTTTTAATTACGCCTTTGTACATTGATGATAAATGTGTATTATATTATAGTATATACATTGTCAAATAAATCGCTTCCAAAAATATTTATTTTAAAATGTATATCATAAATATATACTGATTTTAATACATTAGGATAACGTTATTAACACAGTAAATGTCTGTTATACATATATATATAATAAATATAATATAATCTTATAATGGCGATTGTCTGAGTACATGTTTAATAATATGTATAGTAAAAAGTGGTGGATTTTTGGGTGGGGGTTTGCTAAACTTTTTGGGACAGGGGATTTTTACTGAAATTTTTTGTACTAAGATACAGGTATCCATTTTAATCTTCTATCGCGTGTTTCACGTTTGCGAGGTATGTCTCCACTCTGAGGGGGGGCGCATTGCTGGATCCGTCAGTGATAGTAAATGCTGGAGTATTTTTTGCAAACGCACAGGTTTTATTAATACAAAGATTTCTTGGATCAAATCACTCGTAAGGAAAAGAATTTGGTTGTTTGTGAGCCTAGGTTGAAGTCGAGCAAGTGTAGAAATATCTAATTATAATAATAGTCGTTGATTGAAAGTAATTGTCTAATACTAGTTCGCTTTTTCGTACGAAATCAAGTTGGTACCAAATACGGGATTTCACATTTCACAAATGTTCATTTGTTACAGTATCGAAATGATGAATGCAGTTGAAAAGATCGAATAAGTGAAACTAAATAATTTTTACAGCCGTGGCTAGGACTACGTGTTATATATATACGTACGTAGATATGCGTGTACAAAATTGCCGATTTTCTAGTTGGGGATTATAACTGGAAAGACCTGGATTTATTGCGGGGTCATAGCTAAAAATTGTGGTGGAGGAAAAGCCGTGTCTCTGAATTAAATCAGCTGTCGTTTATAGATTTTCTTTAATCAACTTGCTAAGTCTTTCGGCGCCTTTATAAAAGTGCCTGTCCAAACTCTACGTAACACTCCTCCTGGCTAGAGAGGACCCTTAGGCGTGATTAGACGTGGCGAAAGCGAAACAACTGTATCGAAATCAGTGTGGCTGATACATTTAGGCGCTCGATTTGACGATACAGTTGCTAAATATTCTTGTGTATTAACTTATAAATATATGGATTGCATTTATATATTCCTAACGTTTTTTCGTCAAATTTTTTATATTATATAATTTTAATTATTTCAGGTATAATACCAAGAACAACTTCTTATATAAATATAACTTATTTTTGGCGTAGCAAAAAAAACTCAAATCCTCATTTTGTTTGTTACACAGTTTTCCGATTTTTCCATTCCTACTATTACTTATTTTATTTTGTATTATTTAGTGAAAAAACTCAATAAATATTACAGCTATTATATACCGTTAGTATACAGCGACATAAGAGTAAGAGCTAGTATATACTATTTTTCTAATATGTCGTATAGTAGCTTTCATGAAATTAAGTAAGTAATTAAGTAATAAGTATATATATAAGTAATATTAGTTATTTTTATAATTCTTAAAGCCAACGGGGTTAAGAAATGAAGTATATATAAAATGTTTTTGACAGAAAAAAACACTATATATACAGTAGTTTTTATGTAATACTAAATCGGTGATGAAAAATTAAATAGATTTAATATATACGTAATTATATAAACATATAACAGATGTATTTATTTATATGTGTGTAACCATTGCGGGGGTCACCAGCGCCAGAACCACTAGTGTTTAGCCTGGAGGAGTATATGTAATTATATCTGCACGGGCACCCCAGTTTGTGTCTCAGGTATCACGTTTTTAGTGCATATATCTGCGATGTCCATTTCAACCTGAGCCCCTTTCCCACTTTTGAGCTCGTGATTACGGACGTTTATATCTGTATATAGCATTTTTTTATAAATTAATGTATTTTTGCTGTGATTACGCATGTAAATATTTGAGTTACCGCAGGTTTTTTATTTGGCCATGTTGTGTAACTATGTACGTATGTGTGGAAACTGTGCCTCGGTATGCTTGTTGCTGATGGATGCATAGACGATATTTATTAGATTATCCAAATAAATCTGTCTATCAATAGGGCTCGGTGGTGTGGTTTCCGCTCTTTCGACACTTCGTCCAATGGCCACCAAGTTTTTGGGGCCCATCCAGGAATTTGTCTTGTGGGATCCGAAGTCGAACCATCGAACGAACCACGGAACTAAAGATGGCTTGCTCCATGATTCGCCTCGTTGAGCTTTGTTTGACTTAGGTGATGTCATAATGCCGCTTCTGGGTCAGCGAGGTTCCGCTTGGAGGCATATGGACATTTCGAAATTTGGCAGACGCAGTTTCCGCAAGGGCCAATTGGTTTCAAAATTTTTGTTGACCCTATGGTGGCAAATTTTTTATTGCCCTTGGAAAGGGCGTAGCCAGAAATTCTGAAGGGGTGGGGGTCGCGGCCCACAGTGGGTACCTAAAAGGGGGGCGGGGGGTCGCGCTCAGAAAGGAGAGGTCACGCTCAGAAATGTGAAAGCGGTTTCCAGAATTGGTATTTTAAGTACGCCATAAACAATTAAAAAATACAACTTTTGCCAAAATAGCGAATTTTAATACGTACAAAAATTTGAAGTTTGGTCAAAAATACGGTTGAAAGTAATTGTTTTCTAGTGCGAGAGAGACTAGTTTTAGGACACTTTTCGACATGATTTTGAACCGGAATCACTCAAAAAAATTTTGTTTGGAGTTGAACCAAAAGGGGGTCGCGACCCCCGCAACCCATCCCTGGCTACGCCTTGGCCCTCAGATTTATTTTTGAAGCGCCAACGCCGCGTTTATGGATATCTCTGAGTGTGGCTAAAGTGAAGGTAGCGGTTTGTTTTTGCACCTAACCGGATATGTGGAGTTGCAAATGTGTATTTTGTACGTAGCATAATTACATAAATTTTAAACAAGGCTATATTGTTTAAATAGTAAGCGGTGAAGATAAGAAAGAGCTATAGTTTCAAGCTCTGATTGGCCTTGGTTGGCTCTGCTGTTTATGAACCGTGTTAAGTTTGGCTCAACTTTTCTGATACGAAGCCAGGAGCTAGGTTCGGCTCTTACAGGCTTCAAATAATAAAAGTTTAGTATTCCTAATACCAAAGAGAACATATAATGTACAAACAAACAAAGTAGCTATATTTGTTTTAATATTTTTTAGGAGCCGTGCCAGCATCGGTCTTATTTGTTTTTACTATTATACTTAAGATCTTATCTTTGTTGTGTTAGAAAAGAGCTTTTAATACACTACCCCAGTTTTTCCAGATACACTACGCTCGGCTCTGCTCTAACAGACGCGCCTTAGGCTCGGTTTAGCTTTAGAACTCAACTGAACCAAGCCTAGAGCCTAAATTCTCACATCTAATAAGCGACACAAACTGTAATAGTAAATACACGAATCATTATGCTTATAATTTGGAATGATTTATGTCCGTAACTTAACCCAACAGGACTCGGTTTGACCATGAAGTTGAACTGTAATTTTTTCCAGCTAACATATGAACTAAGCTTCAGCAAAAGAAGATAAATTTGAAACTGCTTGGTTAGAACATTAACAGACGACATACCAATATAATGATGTTATGGATTCAATTTAGGCTCGGAAATGTTGCACTGTTATTAAGTATATTCGGAAAATTCAGCACACAAACTGTAATAGTAAATAGTAAATACACGAATCATTATGCTTATAATTTGGAATGATTTGTATCCGTAACTTAACCCAACAGGACTCGGTTTGACCATGAAGTTGAACTGTAATTTTTTCCAGCTAACATATGAACTAAGCTTCAGCAAAAGAAGATAAATTTGAAACTGCTTGGTTAGAACATTAACAGACGACATACCAATATAATGATGTTATGGATTCAATTTAGGCTCGGAAATGTTGCACTGTTATTAAGTATATTCGGAAAATTCAGCACTGGCATAAATGTGCATAATGACAATTACATTTACTGTATTGTAGAGGTGATGAGGAGCCAGATTCTGGAGCGCTGGCGCGGCTCTTCCTGAACAATGCCCATTCTCGGCTTAATTTTTCCAATGGCAAGCCAGACTCGGCTCAGCCTTTAGTCTCCTAATGATAAAAGCTTGCGATTCACAAGCATTAGACAGAAAATGTATACAAACCACCAAAAGAACTATATATGGTTGCTTTTACAGCCTTTAAGCGACGAGCTGAGACTAATCACGGGTGTCCTTTCTGTTGACAACTTATTGTACATATATATCAGCTGCTGTAATTATATATGTTTGTTGCTTTTGAAAAGAACTTTTGTTTTTCAAGATTAACTACCCTCAGCTCGGCTTAGGCTCTGGCTCGGTTCGGTAAACATCAAACCAATCCCATCACCTCTGCTGCAGCGTGCTGTTTCTAAAATTCCGCGTTCATGCGGTACTAGGAACCCAACGTCAAAGATATCGTTGGCAAAGCCGGCTTACAAGCTGTCGTAGGTACATTCTCAGATTTTAGCGTCACACGAAATAGATCTACCTACCTACCTGATGTACATGACCTCAAGGAAGTGGCGCGCCTCCGCCGGGAGCATATCTCGAAATGAATTTTTCTCTTCGGCTGCGTCAGCGATATTGTGGGGACTGTTTTTCTTCAGCGCCTAGAGGAGACATCACAACAGTGCGGTTCGTAGGCAAACAGAAGTTGTCTCTTGCATGGTACAGCATAGTGTCCACTCGTAGGGTCCATGTTTTCGGTACACTTGCGTTAAGAAGATTATACGGTAGCCGCTATTGATCCATGGGTAGCTTATGGCCCAGTAGCCACATTCTCTCCTGTTGTAGCAACCTTTGCCTGATGCACTGCACGTGTAAGTTCATGATTGGGCAAGTGATCAGCCTTTGACACGGCGAATGTATTGTAACGGCAAATGATTTTAAACACGTTAAGTGTGTGCAGTTCGTTAGCTCTCACCGGCCAATTACTGCGTGCGTATAGTAATACAGCTCGGACGAAGACATTATAATTTTTTTGTTTCGTGGACAGTGTTACATCGCTGAGTTGTCAGAGTGGTTCCAAACCGATGAAAGATAGTTCCGGCTTTGGTGATGCGGCAGGCGCACGATCCGGTAGCAGTAAACGTCCTTCTCAGTTAACGGAATTCAGCTACTTTTTCGAGCTTCATGTTGTTAAATGAAAATGGTTTTCGTATTGGATGTACAGAATGACATGATTTTTGTCTTTTCGCCGCTTGATTAACAGGCAGACTTGGTTGCTGATTACATTTATTCTATCGAGCATACACTTGATTTGGTCATGACAGTTCAATACCGTAATGATGTCATCTGCATAGTCAGCGTCGGTAAATCGCTTACCTGAGTTGGTGCATAGCACCATTGTCTTATTGTAAACTTTTTCGTATTACGCAGTTTACTACAAAGTTGAATAGGGTAGGAGACAGAGTAGAGCCCTGTCTAACACCCGTACATATTTGGAATGAATTTGACGTTGCAGTATTCGTTTGGACCGCGCAGAACAACGGTTCAAACAGTACGTGCACAATCTTGACCGGTTTTTGAGGAACTCAGTGGCCTTCCATGATTTCGTAAAGCGAGGGCCGATGAACTGAGTTGAACGCTGTTTTAAAATTGTCGAAGAACACAATGACCGGCCTACGGAATTCGTGTAAAGTTTCAAGTGGTAGCCATATACAAAAAATTTTGACCTAGAGGGTTACGTACGACCTTGACAGAATCCGTATTGTTCTTGTCCATTGTATTTCTCTCGGTGGTGCTTGAACCGATGTCTTGTTATGGCATCGAGAAGTTTAAAGGTAACGTCAAGAAAAGAGATGCTTATGTAATTTCAGCATACGTACAGTTTTGTAATTTTTGTTATGGAAAGGGATCAGTGCAGTTGTGCTCCAGGCGTGTGGAATCGTGTCCTGAAGCCGTTTAGAATTTGATATACCGTTCTAAAGTCGGTAGATATTTGCAGTCATCGGTATCGTAGCATCTTTCAAAATTCAAGTCCGCGTCTGTTAGGAAATGTGTTGGAGTTCCACGATCGAGCAGCAGCTGCTTTAGCTGACATGAATGTCAGTGGAATGTCCGATGAGTCTTGTATCATTCCAGGTACTCGAGATGGGAGTGCACATAGCTTTTGGCAGCTACGCAGTAATTTTTTGTAAACGCACGCTTGCATACCTTGATTTAACTTTGTCCAAGATGTTTTTGCAGTAGGTGTCCTCATCTCTTTTAGTGCATTGGTCGAGTGCTGCATGGAATAGATACATAAATTACCTATATTTATGCAACAAAGATAATGAATAACTCTTGAAACTAACAAGGGTGTAAACCCGACCACCAATGCCTGCTGGTTATCTGTTTCCACCAACAACTGCTGGTTACCTGTTTCGATATAATGCTAGGCCACGAATTTCTAGAACAAACTATCGAAGCAGAAACACGAAAAATGTGCGGCCCGTACACTAAGCCATGACGCGGTTACAGAAAACTACAAAATGTAATACGGCTTGTAGATTAGAATAACATGTAAGCAGTTACAACTGTTCGTAGCTATCTGAGCTGTTTTTGAAACGTATATCTGTGCTTTTACACTGTAGGCGTAATTTCGGAACTCTTATTCATGGGCTAATCTAATCGCCTTTGGACTTTTTAAAATATGTGAAACTTTTGGTATTCTGCATCCACCGGATTATAGTAGCTATCTGTATCCACTCACTGCAGTAGTTTACAGAAGCGTAAAACTCGAGATTTTTGCACGGTCCAAGGTCGATATTTGTTAGACTACATTGTATAGGTGTCCGTAGGGGAGGTAAGGATAACTCTTCCTGAGCCTCGTGCTAATTACCTCGCCTCTGCAGCCACCTTCCTCGTGCCAAAAGCGCACGCAAAATTTTGGGACATTTGGCAAAATTTGGAAGAAATTACCACAAATTGGTCTAAAATCGGAGAAATAATAGGATAAAATTTTATTGGATGATATTGCAAACAGTACGTTAAATTAGTTAATAACTATAATTGTGTATTGTAAGTTCTGAAATCGAGAGAAGCACTACGCGGCATGGACTATTCAGTATAAGATGATTAAAACTTTGGGGGATCTTTGCATAGGCGGACCCTCCTAACCAAGTTGATATACTGTTGTAATATTTTATCCGCATGGATACTATAATCTTCTGGAATTGTAGTTTCTATCTTAAAGTCATCCGTAAAAGCATTTATATTAATACGAGGAAAATTATTAATAACATTGATCAGATCATTGATATGTAAGAGAAACAATATTGGTCCTAGAACACTCCGTTGCGGCACACCTGGTATAACAGATTTTTCGCCTGAATTTAACATTTATTTTATCCTGCCACGAAGCTCGTTAGCCAAACTATACTGGATCCAGAAATTACAAGGCGTGAAAGCTTATGAATCAATTTCTAGTGTGAACTGTGTCAAAAGCTTTAGCGAAGTCAATATAAATGACATCAACAGACAGGGCTTTGTGAAAACTATCTGCCCATTCATAGAAAACAGAGATACCGTGTCATTTCGGATCACATCTGTGACCCAGTTGCCGGGTCACGGTGCTTGACCCGGTACTGACCCGGTCTGTGTCAGAAGCCTAAAGAACCTCTTTTCTGCACTGAACTCAACATAACAAAACGATTTTTTCTTCTTGTTATATCAATCTCGTCTTTTGCCACATCCTTTTTCTGGTCCGTTTTTCCGCTGACAGGCAGTGGTACCTAAAGTGCATGAAAAGCAACATATTCGATGACGATTGCTCTAAATTCGCAATAAGAATCTTACCGGATAGACGGAAGGTTGGTAAAAGTTTGATTGACTGCTTTGTCAAAGTCGTCCTTGCCGTGAAGCCCGAAAACAAGATTTAGACCCATGGATAGCAGATATTTTCATCTCACATCGGTTTTAGTACTTCTAAGTTGCTTGTAATTTGCACTCAAGCTGCTTCATATTACGGCAAAATTATTTTCCAGACACAACCAATAATTGACTTACATTTAACTTTAACACCTACCTAATTATGTCCAGCACTGTAAGTCTGGCTAACACTGTGGTGTGCGCATGCACAATTCTTTGAGCCAGCGCTTACCCGCTAAAATTGGAGCTTTGCCAAACGCTAGTAAGCCCGTACACACGAGCTCATGTAATAGTTTCAATCCCACAATGTCCTCGATTTGTAGACCTATATAGGAGCTTTGGAAGTGTATTATTATTGGCTTTAAACTATTTACATATATATAGATTCGTTATAGTGGGTTACTTGCCAGTGGCATTGGCGCCCTTTCTACACGACGAAGAAAGTGACACACTTTCATCACCCATTTCTTACTGCTCATCGAGCCACGTTAAAGTAAAGTCTTCAGGTCTTAAACAGCGTCTTAAGGTGTTAAGGATATTGTGAAATTGGCCGATTCAATAAATAGCTTACTTTTCGGACGGATTCCCACTCTGAAAGGCATTTAGATGGCGCCCACTGAAAGAAACGAGTCATCTATTCTTTTGAACAGAGGTCAGTAAAGGTAATAATTTAGTCATTTCGATGACAGCGGGCACTGCCTAATAAAAAGAACCACATAGTGGCGACATAAGAAAATCTTCGAGAACACAATTTCGACAGCCAGCCGTTACTCAAAAGATCCACTAAATTGTCAGGACATGTTTCACTAAACGCATCCATGGTGTCTTTTTGATGTCGCTAACGAGACGGATTCCCGTAGTAATCTCGTAAATAAACTCACTGCTAAATATGCAAGATTATGCATATAGTGGTACCTTTTAGTGAACTATATCCTGCAAACTTGATAAAAATTTTAGCACTCGCTGAAACTATATACTAGGTTATTTCCTTTAGTGAGCACTTCATGGTCCTCTTTATTATGCAGTGGTCGTGGTAATCGGAATGACTAAATTGTTCCTTTTACCGAGCGCTGTTCAAAAGAGTGATGGTTATTTTACTTTAGTGGTTGCCGTCTAATAGGCTATGTCAATGGGTATTCCTCCCAAAATTAAGCGATTTATTAAATCAGTTCCATGACCAATTTCACAATATTCTTAAGCGAGAAACCTTTCGCTTAAAGCAGCTACAACTATTTGAGCGGTAAGGGTTAAGTTAGACACTGATTCACTTTCTTGGCAGTGAACGCTGAGCAGCAAATGCTGCTGAAAATGAATTCCATATTACGAAGCTAAACACAGAATAATTGATTAAAGTCAATAATGATATAGTTCTAAAGCAACCGATATATCTTTACAATAATTTGTAGACTTCGTGGGCGCAAAAAATTTTCTGAGCCAGCGGGTACAGGTCTAGTGGCGGTAGATAGGCCTCCAATTTTTGCAGGAATTCGCAGGCTCATTTTTTTTGCACACTTGCATGCGGTACCAGCTCTTATGCAGAGCTCTGGGTTAAGGCCCTGCCAAAAACGCCATTGTATAATTAATTTGTAATAACAATTTGCAAGTATATATTCAACAGTTTTCCAACAGCGTTTCTTTTGGGAATTAGCAGAATTATTACACATTGGCTGCTTTAAAAGTTGCCCTGCTACTAGTCACTAACGTCATCGGGTCACGGCACAATACGGTAACCCGATTCCAACTTTGATGAACGCATTCTAACAATTGGGTGGTAGTGGACGGTTCCGAAGTAAAATCACGTTGATGCGGAGAGAGATTTGGATTGAACGGTTGTATGTTGAATGTGTTTTCCATCACCTTACAACAGTTTGAAACTTGGGAGGCTGGGCGGTAATTTAAGGACCACTTGGTTCGCCTTATTTGTAGACTTCGATTACATCGGTACAACGCCACATTGCCAAGTTAGCACAAACAAAAGGCTTTGTAAAGATATCTGATAGCGCAATACCAATGGCGTCTTTCAGTTCTCGTAGGAAGAATTGCGTAAGGATATCTAGAGCGTGATTATGTTTTGGTCTAGGATTAGATAAAGTCGGCTTTACAGTGCACGGTGTGAATGTGAATGAAATCCCGAAGATAACAACGTATTAGAGATGAAGAAATGCAATAATTCCATCAAGTCTTGTATAAACGCTTGCAAAATCATCAGCTAAAATTCTTAAGTTCCACCGTCTGTGGCTATAATGCCATTTGGAGACATTAGTGTACCGATGCTGGTTTTGAAATTACGATTTTTCACGTAGCGGTAAATTACATTACTGCTACCTGATTTTAAGATAAATTGTTCTCGATTCTTTTTGAACTTTTTGAGTACTCTATCATTTGCCACGGCAGCATTGTATTGTGAATGTTAGGCAAAATCTTTCTGCTTCGGATACTACTGCTAACACTTCAGTTATCATGATGTCGTTATCACTGTATCTTCGTAGTTTTATTTATTTACTTAAGAAATCAAAACACATTATTAATTATCGCGCTAGTTTTAACGGTAGCAATAATATATTTTAGGGGTCTTTTAATTTTAGCCTCCCAGTCCGAATTCGGGCAATGTTGAAGATACAGAGTTGATTTTGGTATGAATCGATTCTCCTCGATGAGGCGGTTCAGAAAATACTCAGTTTACCCACATCCCTGAAAAAATTTTTTCGATTTTTTGAGATTCCAAAGGGGACCCAAAAATTTTTGTCTTCGAAATATCGTCATGTTGGGTACCATTCGACTCGGTTTGATGAGAGAACTTTATTGGTGTGTATTTTATTGAAATCTCCGCCACCATTAGAAAGTTATGAGAGGCCCAAGTAACCCTGAGGGGCTACGTTATAACGCTAGAAAAAAAGAACAACTTAGAGTGAGGAGTTCGAGGGGCGGCAGCCCCCCGACTTACGCTTAGTGTATGTCTCGCATAAGGACGTTAGCTTAGGCTAAGACTAAGGCTTAGGCTTAGTATATCGAGAACGGCATGGCCTGTATATTATTTCCGCCCTTCAGGGTTACTTGGGCCCTCATACCTTTCTAACGGTGGCGTACATTTTAATAAAATACGCACCAGTAGATTTCTCGCATCAAACTGAGTCGAACGGTACCAACATGACCATATTCCGAAGAAAAATATTTTGGGCTCCCAACAGGACCTCAAAAATCGAAAAAATTTTTTCAGGGATGTGGGTAAAATGAGTATTTTCTGAACTGCCTCATCGAGCTGAATCGATTGATGCCAAAATCAGCTCTGTATGTTCAAAATTGACCAAATTCGGGCTGGGGGCTAAAAGAAAAGACCCTATTTTAGTGCCAGACAGGTCATCCTTACTGTACAGCAGTAATGTTATGCGCTGCCTATGATATTAACATCATCCTAGTCATTTCTACAACAGTTGATTTTATCCTAATAATAATGACAAATCAAAATGAAAACCGGTTGATACCGATTGTAAATAAACATCTAAGATCGGGAAGCGATACCGACAATAGAAGCCCAGGTTCACCGATTATATTTGATAGTAAATCAAATATAAACAACTCCAATGGTGTTGTATGTATACCTATAATTCTTAAGTACTTCTTCTTTATTAGTGGTGGCGGTGGTTATTTCAATGAGTTTACTCTCTATAATTGTATTATTGATAGTGGGATTGCATTGTAGAATTGGATTAAGAAAGAAATGAAATTTTGTGAAAGCAAAATATAGTAAAATAATCTTTGTTTCTATGAAAATGTTAGTTCAGTTAAATATTTTACATTGTATGGACATAGTCACAAGATATATTGTATATTGGTATAGGATTTACATTTAGGACGGGCCAAATTCAGATTTTACATGTGAGGGGGCCACATATTAAAGAAGTTATATCACAACTTCTTTTTAGTATCTAGGCTACATACTTGATATTCAAAACGTTTCAATGGTTCATGCTCCAGTGCGCCCTGATACGGTATACCCATGTATTCTGATAAAAATTATATATTTATATGTAGACGTAATATGTAATGTATACGCCCCGTAAATAGAAATGTGCACATATTTTCTATCTATTCATTTACTTGTATATATACTATTTCATGCATTTTACTTAGAAGGAATAAAATGTGCTTTTATAACGGTCGGATCCATAAAAGAAACAACTCGTTTCAACGGAGTTCGACAGTCCAATTATTGAGTTGATAGTATAGAGAGTTATTAATAGTTGAACAGCAGCATACTGTATGCTTGCACTGATTCAATTCGAAGCAGTAACACTGTAGCAGTAGTTAAGGTGGGACTTTGGTTCTACCATGCACCCGCTTGTTTAGGCACCGTTACTGATCCCCATACCTCCGCTTTTTAGTCCGGATGTATAAGTCACATTTTCTAGTGTAGCTATTAACGAAGCTCTAATCTTAGCTAGGGTTGTTCCCCCGGGCAATGTTTTTGCTATATATTTGCGCTTCATAGCAATAGTAGCAATAGTTAAACGATACGATATCATCATCCTGTGAAAATTTTCATTTTCACCAAGTATATTTCGACGGGTTTTGGAGGACAAATTCGTTACAGAAACGGCTGCGGATTGAGTGTTCCTGGCCTGAAGGGCATCAATAAGAAATAACAAAATTGGAATTGTCAGTTTATTAACTTTTAATCGTCATTCATAAATATTTATACTATAACAAGTCTTTTATAAGAGTAATTTTATAAATATAAAGCTAACATATATGTATATATGGAAACGCATATATAATAGTAATAAACTGAAAT
Organism: Trileptium ribeirensis; assembly: GCA_030248225.1. Taxonomy (NCBI): domain Eukaryota; kingdom Metazoa; phylum Nematoda; class Enoplea; order Enoplida; family Thoracostomopsidae; genus Trileptium; species Trileptium ribeirensis. The sequence continues at coordinate 24,857 of JASANE010014875.1, forward strand.
ATTAATACATATATTCTTAATATATTTATATATACATATTTATATTATATGAATACAATACATACAACATATATGTTAAATAACTGCGTATATTATAAATTGATAGAATAAATTTTATATAGGAGTATAAAGATGTTCAGCGAAGATAATTTTTATGCATAGGTAGATTCTCTTTGTGATAGGACGGCGTCAAACTTTTATGGATTCTGGATTCTTGTTCGCTCTCTGAGAGAGACAGAGACGGTGCGTTGTGATGGACAAGACACGACAGTGAATGCAGTTTATATATATGGCCAACGTTCGTAGAAACTAACCGCCCTGGAGACGTCGGTGTGAATTCGTCGAAATTTTAATATCAGTTGAATTAGAAACAAAAATTTTACTGCAATCAACGTTATTGCTAGGAGTACTTAGTAGATTATATTTGTATGTATAAAATGTGTGCATAATGTTTCTTTGCACAATTGTTGCATTTTCTTTTTGACTAGCTGCGATTTCTGGAGGACGTGCTGTAACTTCTTCTGAACAAACTGCGATTTATGTTGGGCGCAGTTTTGAACGTGCTGCAATCTGTTTAGGACTAGCTGTGATTTCCGGTGGATAAGCTATAATTTCTTTTGGACTGGTGATTTATGTCGAACGTGCTGTAGTTTGTTTTGAACTTTAATGATAAAAACATTTGCAACGCACCTTTTGCGCAAACGCTTGAGAAAAACGCTGGCTATGTATGTCAATAAAGAAGTAAGATGTTACAAAAATTCATCATCCAATAGCCGGGAACAGATAAGTGCCTTAAACCATTCTGGCCACTGTCTGCAGTAGACGACGAAGTGGCGAAACGTAAAGCGACTGTAGACCACCATACAGTGCGTTACAAAATAGTCAATTCGATACATGACGTAAGCCCTGACGATTGACTGAGTTGCGTCAAAATACATTCGGTTTTAGTCTTCCTGTTTCTCGTAATTGCCACGTACAAGTTCCTGCGAATTCTGCGATATGTTGTTTTTCGAATGCAATTTCGTGTCGACAGTAACGCCTAATTGAAGCGTTTTTGGTTTCGTCAGAGGGAAAGTCGGCACCGTCTGTCCGTCCGTCGAACTTATCAATAACTACTGGGCCGATTTGAGAATATTTGTTTGAAAGGCTAATATCCTTCAGGTGCAAGACATATAGTTTTTATTAAAATTTGCTTTAGTTATTTAGTAATTAACTATTTAGTTAAGCGTGTTAGCCTATTTTTAGCATTTTGAAAAAATTGCTTATTTTTCAATGATTAATTAGTGTAAAGATGTTATTCTACTACATCTCGCCTTCCTGATTATGAATCTGGCGTTTATTACTAAACCAGGATGTTACAAACATGTTAATTAATTAGTTAATTAGCTAATTACTAATTAATTATTATTAAATTTTTTTTTTAATTTTCAAAGTGCTCAGAAATGAAAAATCCACACGGGGGCTTTCTGTGCCAAAATTTTAAAGTCACCTCAAAATTGCTGGTTTTTTGAGCTCGAGGTTTTGGATGTCACTGATCTTGCATATGTGACTTTTAAATCTCTATGATTTTATCATGTGTGATAATTAGATAATAATTAGCTGATTAGTTGATATTACAATTAATTAGCTAATTTTTAGCTAGATAGTTTTTTAGGCTGGATTTGACCCTATTGTCTAAAACGTGATACTTATAAATTGATTAAATATTTAGTTGAAATACACGCATATATAAATAAAATATAAAATACTTTACTATTGCTCCGCTCACTTTTTGTATACAATTTATTACGTTTACTAGTATCTTTATTGTATCAGTGGGATTGATCGTCTCATCTCCAAAGTCTACCGATGGACCACCATATTCCTGCCGACTAATGTCCAGTTTTTGATTTGCTCAATTTTAATTTTTGTTACAAAACCAAATGTTCAAGGAAACGAATTAACTCTGCACCGATGTCACAACCATAGAATTCGTCGCTGTTATAAACAAATATATGTATCTGAATGTCATGTTCATAGCTGTGAAAGTAGAAGCTAGCCGCAATCACGATTTGGATCACGGCATTAATGAGGGTGTTGGAAAGGACTGGTCCAATGACGCGGCATTGTGGCACTCCACACAGTGACTCTATAGTCCTTGCTATTATTGAACGCGTTGTTTCCGGTTTGTCAAGTAAGGTCCAAGCCACTTCAGGGAGGAAGCTGACATACCTATGTCGTGAAGTCGTTGCATCATCATTGTGTGATCAATTGTATCGAAATCAGCAGAAAGTTCCAAGCTGATGAAGAAAGTAACCTGTTTTCTTGCAAAGGCTGTTTGAATATCTCTGCAAATTTTTACCAATGCAGTCTCGGGGGAATGACCTTTGCGGTATGCAGACTGGAATTTAGGGATTTGGTCATTTCTTTCTAGTTGACTGATTAGTTGTACCATTACTACCCGTTCAATAATTTTGGAAGTGTACCAGATGTTCGAAATTGGACGAAAGTTGCTCAGCTGTCATTTATGTTTGGACGTTTTAATCGTTACCGGACCGGATATTTTTCCCTGTTGCTAACAACTCTTGTTTAAACGAGTTCGTTAATAAATGCAGCAATTGGTCGCGCCAGCGTAAACACAAACTTCTTTATTATTGATGGTGATACCACATCTATCGCACAACATTTGAAATTGCGGGTTATGATAAGAGTAGAGATGAATTCTTCGGATAAAGGTGCCAGACGTAATTACGGACCGATGGCGATAGTGCATAAGATGGAGGAAACTGAGCGTATAGCATCTACCTTGTTGGCAAAATAAGTCGCAAATTCGTCGGCACGTTCAAGTTGGATCGGTGGTTAGAACTTTCGGTGAAACATCGTGTTAATAACGGTCCATTTTTATTGTTGCTAACCGCATTTATTTTAATTTTCCAATGATTGTTCAATTTTTGTTGACACAGTTGTCGATAGAGATACTACTGGTTGTCATAGTTTTGTCTGTCCAGTTGACAATTTGATTGATGTCATAAACATTCGTATCGCCTGAGCGTTGTGCTTGCTCGTCGACATTCAGTATCGTGCCAAGGTGAATTAAGTCGACCCTTAATGGTTCTGAATTGCGTCGGAACTTGTGTTTCCACAATTGAAAATAATGAATCATAAAATAGTTGACACGATTCTCTGATGATCCATTCAAAGGCATAGAAAGTTCAGACATAATAGTCTCTGAAAAACGTCTGCATCGATAGATGCGTAGTTCCGATAGTTAATTGTAGTTGTTTATCTCGTTATGTTAACGTCACAGTTTATGTTGGCTATGATTAATTGGTGATCTGGGGCAGCTCATTCTTTGATTTCAACTTGTGAAACGAGTGTGCTGTTTGAGAAAGGCATCACAAGATCCAGCGTATTACCATGGTCATTTGTTGATCCTCTGATATGTTGAGATAAACCAAACGAACCGCTAATATTGGCAAAAGCATCTGTCATATTAGGTATATTGAAGTCGCCCGTAATAAACAGATGTGTCGTATCCACTGTAATATTTGCCAATATATCTGTAGAGTCAAGGTAAAAGGCATGCAATGGTGTCTAGGGAGGCCGATAAACTATGAATATAGTTACTAACCGCCCAACTGACTTGATTGTTCCACACATAAATTCTAAACTTCGATATCCATGTTGACAAAGGTCCTGTCGATTAGAAAAGTTCGGTAGATAAGGGCATGGCCAGACATCCTCCGCGTCCAGTAACACTTGGTTTCCCAGCGTTTGAGAAGTGAGTGGGTGTACATACGTGTAGAGCAATGGAGCTGCTACGCATCCAATTTTCCGTTATATAATACTTTGTTGGCATTTATTACTGACTTTTCGGATAACCGCTTATTTCTTGGCAAGCGATCTGACGTTAAGTAATCCAAAGGCAGCAATTTCCTTCGGGTGCACTGCAATTTTTTTGAACTCGCTGTAATTTCTTCTTTTGGACTTGCTGCTATTTTTGTTGTGCGTGCTGCATTATTTTTGGGTGTGCTGCAATTTTTCTAGGCGTGCTGCAATTTCTAGTACAGTTACCTCATTTTTGGCTTACGGAAATTACATTTGCACGTGCTGTAATTTTTTCACTGGCTGCAATTTTTGTCAGGCCTGTTATAATTTTGTAGCCCTGCTGTAATTTCTTTAGATCCTGCAGCAATTTTTTGGTGCGTGCTGCAATATTTTTCGAAATACAGTTCAGTATTTGAGCTCATAATTTCATCAACTTTTGATCAAAATCTGAAAACACTTTGCGGGTTTGGTAAATTTGAAAAGATGAACACTGTTCACACAAATGTAACATATTACTTTCTTTACCCAATCAGGGACAAAGAACGGAATTAAATTTTGAGTTCAAAGTTGTGAATGTGCTATCGGTAAGCCATTGCCTAAGCCCGCTATGACGGCTTTAAAGCCTGATGCAAAACTCATTACGCTGGCTCTTCGGTTGCCAATACACAAATGTTAATAAACTGTTTGTTCTACCTTTTATCTATCCGGCCAGTGTATCAGTGCCATAAATATATATATATATATATAACACCTGTGTCGACTAGTAATGATTTAATTAGTTAATTTAATTCGTGATTAGGTGCTTTCATTAACAAAAGTGTATATAATAAGGTTCACAAGATTTTCCAAATGCAGGGCAAAGCGAAAACCGATAATTCTGCCAACTATACAGTCGCAGCTTTCTGTAAACACATTACAAGCGACCTCACCGCAAATATGTTTGTTGGCTGCTGAATTAACAAGTTAAATTTCACACAAAATTTTCCCATATTTTGTATAAAATTAACACTAACTAATACAATGCAAATGCAAAAATGCAGTGTACTAACTGCAACAATACTTTTAATAATCGTTAAGTTAAGTGCTATTCACAGAGTCATGATAGTTTTGGTTACAATAGTGATTATTATAGCAATAATTAGACACATTAACTGTTTGAATAGTACTCTAATTACACTATTATCCCCTCTCTATCCAACCTGACTGGATTATTCGCATTTGAAAATGTATCTTTTCTCTTCGCAGTTAGTAATACTACCAATGACTGACCACTTTGGGGCTGTAATTCTGAATTTGTGTTTTGTAATTCAACGATGTGAACGTATTTTCACCTTAGTCCAGTTTATTCGCATCTAGTTCTCTATAAAAATCAATCTGCTTTTAATCTCTCAAAATATTTCGATAGTAATATTGGGCTTTTTGCTGAATAATACTGGCTTGTTCGGATATGTTGGCTGGCAATCTAGCTTGTATTCAGTATAACAAAGAGTCGGTGAAAAAAATTGGAGAAGAGTATATAACGCTCGGTCATGCTCGTTTGGTGTGCCTTATTCGATGATACTGTCGTTTTTCGGCCTAACCGCCCAAGGATTGCAAGGGGCACCCCCAAAGGGTCGTACCAAGTATCAGTTTTATTGCAACCAATGAAATTAGAGAAGGAGTAGCATTTATCAATGGCTCATTTCACTGCTTTAACCTAAATCTTTATTGTTAATTTCACGGATTGTAAATTTGGGGTGTAGCGTATACCTCCATCTCTCCACAAAGATGCTGAAATGCTCTAACGTTTATTAAGCATAACAATATTAACGAAATAAGGATGAACAGTAATTGTTTGTATACGTAGAAATTAAATATGGCAAACTGTTATTTGCTTAATAAAGATATATAAAAAAGGAGTGAAAATACCGTTTAGATGTCATCAGAGTACAGGTTTTGATCAAATAAAAAAATTTTTTAGATCGACTTGATTTAGGATTTGTTTGTGCTTTAAGACGTGATAACAGTTTATGTAGTTGGCTTCAAACATCAACAGTTCTAACTGCAAACCAGTGTTCCAAAGTTTTAGAATGAGATTTAGGTTGAATTAGTTTGCTTTGATTGCCGCCGCTAGTATTATCATATGCGACAGTGAAGAAATTATCGGCATGAAGATCAATACCGTTATTTGGTTATTTATATGCCATAATCAAATCGGGATGTAACCTATGAAGTTCAAGGCGTATCTAATCTGAAGAGTTTCAGTTGTTCATGATATGATGAAAGGCCTCTTTTATCAACCTGCCTATGTATAAAATATCGTTGAACCTTTTTTAACTTATCAGTATCAAGCTTGTAACATGGAGACCAAGCTTGAGATGAATACTGAAGAAGTGGAGATGCGTACGACTTATATGGTATTAACAATGCATCGATGTAACGATACAACATGTTTCTTATGCGATAAGCCTTAGCAGTCATAACATTGCAGTAATCTTGCGGTTTTAATGTACTATCGTGACGCCTAGGTCTTTTTTCGTTGATATTGACTGTATGAAGTCTTATACCCTGCGATTTTTTGGTTTTTTCTGCATAGCCAATTGACTAAAACCACCAAAATTTTTTTTAGCCAATCCAAAAATCTTTTAGCCAAATTCCCAGAACTTTCGTGTGGCACATCAGGATAATTTGCACTGGAAAAATTTGAGAACGCTTGTAGTGCTATGGTGCCAAGTGCCAGAGACAGGTATATACACTATATAAATCTATAGTTCATTTTCATTTTTTCATGTTCGTTAAAGAGGAACTCAGTATATATATTTAGTATTACGCTAGTATACGAGTGAGATAATTTCATGTTTTATTTGCATCATGGAAATTTGTGAAAAGTAGTCGGTGGATGTTAACCACTTTGCTTATCAGTTTCTTTTAAGTTTTGATAAAAAGGCGACTCGTAGCGCCAAAGAATGTTAGCCAATTTGGCTAAAGGGCCTAAATATTTGTTAGCCAATAGACAAATTTTTTAGCCATGGCTAAGGAATTGACCAAAAAAATAAACACTGCTTATAACAACAACAACAACTAAGAAAAAGTTTATTAAATACACATGCCAATAACCAATCAGTCAGTGCGTGGGTAGCGCTAGTGGTGACACTGTCATAGCGATCCCGAAACTTAGGCAATGTCTTATCGACTGTCGGGCAATCAGTTGCAAGAGTATTCTGCTAAAATTGAACAATTAAAATAATAGATATTGGACTGAAAAAAAGAGGAATTCCTTATACATACAGTCAATTGGACTGATAAACTATATCAATTATAAGGAGGGTAAAGTGTCGCTCGGTGTGTTTAGGATATTCTGTTAAATTTCTGAAATGGATAAGGTCTAATTTGTTTAAGATTTACTTGAATTTTCTTGATGGAACTGATTCTACTACGGGTTGAAAACCTATATATAAAGGTTAGTAATTATTGTTTCATGCATCAATAGTTCACACTGCAAAACTTTTCTTAATTGAATCGAAACTTGGAATTGGATCGAAACTTGGGTTAACCAATTTTCTCGGTTGGCCGCTGTATTTGCGTTATGAGGCGCCGCAAACATATCGCTGGAACAGGTTATCGTAAGACATTAAAATAGCATAATTAGATAGTGTTTTAAACGACGAAGTTCCAACGATTCAAGTTAAAATATATTAACCTTTCATTATATGACATATTGGGAGCACCGATTCGACTAGTTAGCCTCCTCGTGGACTACCGCTAAAAACTTTCTAATTTAATTGTCTCTAACACGTCGCACGGTGACGAAACTTGACTAAAGTATTCTCTAATGGGACGAATGTATTGTAGATGTGACGATTCTGGATCGCTTTTAATATCACAACGAAACAGCTCATTGATAATACATAATATGAAATGACTTTGCGACCATGACATTATAGTATGTTCTTCGTATTGGGCACTTCCTCTGGCTAATATCTCTCTAAGTATTTAGCCTACTTTGATGTCTTGTGGTATGTTAAATTATGCTGTAATTGCTTTCGTAAGACCGTATATTGTTACAATAAAACGTGGAACAAAAGTTTAACAATTTCAAAAGTGCATTATAATCCTGTTATTAGTTAGCGCATTCAGACAATTTTATTCTATCCTTGTTTTCATGTTCCTATGTCATTAGGTAACTGCTATCTTGCACTGCTAATAACTGATAGTTCCGCCTGGATTCGGTTTAACGCAAAAAACAACATTCGATATATACGTAAATTTGACAAAAAGCCCAGTCCGCTGTGCTCTACGATCAGAGGTTCTTCACTGAACAAATTTACAGCTATACGGATCAACATCTATGGGCTCTGTGACAGCAGTCAACATGGCATATATCGATTTTGTAACGAAATTTTTTGACGCGATATGGCACAATTTTCGAAATTTCTCGCTACCTATACGACTGCTGGATAAAATCCTTGATTAACAATCGATCGAGAGGCAGGCGTAGGAGACAGTTGCCTAAACTGGATAGGGGTGGTGGGGTGACGTGCGGTCTCAAGTGAGTGAAGTTTCTACAAAAACACCATGCTTCGCGCCTCGTGGCGACCCTTCCTTGCTGGAGAATTGCGACCACTACCACAGTGTCTTACTACGCGCGCTGTCTCAAGATTTTTATAATAATAAATATAAACCCGTATAAATAATTACGTTCTTTTCAGTTTTGGCTTAATTACATTTGACTTAACTTACGCTAGCTGTTTGTATTTATAAATTTGTATATTTTCGACTGGTTCCCATCTTATATTTTATTTGATAAAATCCAATCATTCAATTACTATTACTCCGGATTGTTAAACATTATTTTAAAGGTAAGTATTTTTTAACTAATTTCCAGTCTCAAGTCGTGTTCATACCATCAGAATTTGTGTTTGAAATTTATAGCACAAAATGCTGAACAGCTTTTTCCTAATCGTTTTTTTTTCAAAATCTAAAGGTGTGAACACGCCTTATGCAAACATTTGATGAGCTTGTCTGTTCTATGCTATGTTGAAAACACTTTTATATATACTGTTATAAGCAGGTTATTCAGCGGATTTACACATTTCTGATAGTAACTGTTCGATTTAGCCTAGGTAGTGCCAGACATTCATTCCGCAAAATGTTGTAGATTTTAACATTGCACATCACGAACTGGAAAATGAACATACCACCATGCTGTCTCATGCTGTAAACAATGGTATCCATCACCTTTGAATCATATATAGATCGCGGTGGATACTGCAGTCTTGAGCAACAGTAAAGCACAACCACTCGCGAATACACGACCGAGTGAAGCTCAGGTAGCGCGATTAGAATGTGTATAGGTTTTCGTGGCTGCTGAATACGATAAAAGCAAATTTATTTATGTGGTATGCATAAAATGAGGAAACCGTTATAATCTCTACAACGTAAAAATTACACTTTGAATTAAAAATTTTTGTTAAAATTTCGGAAGCAAAGTAAAATTTGCCCAGTGTATCATTTTCTGCTCTTTTTAAGACTTTATTAGTATTATTCTTTCCAATTTTGTATCAATAAATCAATAATGTTCTAAACATCTACATATGACAATGGTTAGGAAGAAATTTCCGATTGTCTGCGTAAAGCTATGTCCTGCCAAACAATGTTATTCTAATTGTATCGAAACTTTGCACATTTGCTTAGGATTCCTTGTGTTTAAAATGTACATTTTGAGCCGACGAATTCTTGTCAGAAATATATACATTTCGCGCATGAATTCTCCTGTCGAAAATTCACACATTAGCTGTGGACTCCTTGTGTGACAGATCAAAGTATGTAAATGACGGCTTCTTGTGTGGAAGAATCTACACATTTTGCTAAGAAATCCTTGTATCAAAAACCTTTACATTTTGGTTGGGAGTCCTACGTCAAAAATGTACACATTTGCGTAGGGAATACTTGTGCCAAAAACATCATATCTGAAGAATCTTTGTGTAAACATCATATACATTTAGCTGACGATTCCTTGCGTGAAAACATACACATATTAATGAGTACACGTTTACTTTATCCAAGAACTGTTTGTGTTAAAGATTGGCTCATTTATCTAAGAAATTCTTATGTCAAAAATCTACATATATCCGAATAATCTATATGATAAAAATCGACAGATTTAGCCAACGACTCCGTTTATCAAAACTCTACATATTTAGCCGAAGATTTCTAGGTTCAAAAATCTACACATTAAATCCTGCCGAGAACTGCTTGTTTCAAAAATTTACACATTTATCTAAGCAATCATCGTGTCAAAAGTATACCCATTTAGCAGAAAACTCCTGTGTACAAACTTATACATTTATCCGGAGACTTCTTGAGTCAAAAATCGACATATTTAGCCGAAGAATTCTTGTGTCGAAAATGTACACACTTATCTTAACAATTTTTGTACCAGAAATTACACATTACTCTAAAAATGTTCGTGTAAAAATATACGTACACATTTAGCTAAGCAATCAGTAATTATTAGCTCGGGGATGGAAAGTTATTTTATACTGTTTGTTTAAATAATTTTTACGATATTGTCCTTATTACGGACGGCTGGTAGTAAAGCCCCCAAACTATGTTTACATCCGTGTTTTGATCGCTGTTTTATGGTGCTTTAACCGGAGCTGGATATTAAAATAATAGATGGTATATATGAAATTATATATACACATGCAGCAACGGCTGCTATCTACATTTTTCAACGCCTAAATATGACATAAATAGGCGATTTGAATTTTATTAGCAGGCTGTAAATGGCCGAACCTATGAATTTTTAATCGGTATGTCACGCTTTGAAGCGGAAGCAATAATAATATTGAAAAAATGAATAATTGCTTACTTAGCACATTCTTGTATTTAGAATTATTACATAAAGAAGAAGTTTAACAATAAAACTTTGTAACCTGTGTCAGCGTTGGTCTTTGTCTGTACAGTGATAGATTGTGTTAGCTTAGTTAAGGCAACTGTAATGCCTTCTACACATTGCGTCGGATATAATGCTTTCCAGTCCGATTTGTGGACACAGTGTATTCGATCCGATATGGCCAAATTTTGTCTCTACCTTATACTAAGCGTATATTTCATACTGCATCATCTAATTAGGCTCCTTATCAATTGTGCTTGCTCTATCGGAGCGAATCTGATACTTTGTGAATACTCTACTCTGTACGTATATAATAAAGTAGTGTAGGACAAAATTAAACTTACCTGAGGTGATGAATAGGGCCACACCAGCTTCCCAGTCAAGCCTTTATACCCGTGTTATCAGCTAATAATTTGTGTACAATTAGTGTACAAATCGGAATGGATCCGGAATTAACACGACTTAGTATAGCTGCATGGCTTGAGACGACACATACTGATTACCACCACTGTAGTAACTGCCAGCTAGCGCTCCAATGGCATATACCTGCTACAGCAAAGGGAAATCAACCAAGGAACATTTTACAGTTTCCTAAATTTCTTTCGCAATCCTGAAGTCAGCAATACTTCAGTAAGGGTATCCATCACCATCATCAGTTTAATCGATACTTCATTTTTAGCACACTGCTAAATCCACAATACCCTTAGTTCTTCAGCGACCAAAAACAAAGAAACTTTGCTAAATTTAGCAACTATGTTCCACAACAAAGTTAGGATATTTTGGATGCCATTTTTTCACGGTAAAGGCCTGTAGCTATTTTGTATAGCATAGGTAACGCATATTATATTGCTTTCTTGATATTAGCATAAAACCTATGGACCTTTTCTAGCATTTTACCGGAAATATGTCTGTAGGGGACAGCTATGTGGGATTTCCACCCAAAAATATATCCAAAGTGGTTAATCATGTATGTATATGTAGAAATATGTCTTTTACTCCCTTCAGAAATGTCCCGCTCTGCTTAATCATGTATATATGTAAACATATAAATATGTCTGGGGGACGGATATGTAGAGTGGCTCCAAAAATCTACCAGGTTGGTCAAGCATTTATGCATATATACAAAATCATAGTAACCAGCACGCACGTGATCTTATAATGGCTGGTAGTTCGTCCCATTCCCCCAACCAGTTTTTTTCGATCGTACGGCGCCAAACTTAATTCGAATTATTATTCAAAGAAACTATC
>JASANE010014876.1:0-13417 GCA_030248225.1 Trileptium ribeirensis
GTAAAACGCCCATTTTTCATCTACTAGTTTTCCTAATAAATTTTATCTTTTGTGTTTGTGATAATTGCACAAGTGAGTTCGGTCAATAATTTGGTGGACCATTCTCGCAATAATGCCATTACCTTAGTATAGAATCACAATGGCGAACCACACGTGTCAGGGCTTGGAATGTTCCTTCGTCAAGCCCTGGTACGCGGGGCTGGCCCGTCCATTGGGACGTACTTATTCCGTTTGGATATGAACAACACTGAACACGATGAATGATTTTCAACGATTTATTTTAAGATTTATACAGCACAAGTTAAATACGGGCAATTGAAACGTTATACAGACGAAAACTTCGAGACAGTCGTACCCGATCATTTCCTTGTCCACGTCCAGTCGGGGAGCGGAGCGGTGCGAGCGAACGCGTTCCCGGAAATACCGGACCAGAATCTATACCCGAGGGGTCCAACTGGGTCAGCTATAGCTCGGGTTATGCGGTCTGGTGTGCTTCGAAATTCGCTCTCGATAACGCGCGGCGCTATATGCGTTCAAGGGGGGGGGGGCTGAGCGGGGAAAGGAGATGGTCCAATTTTGGCCGCGTGGTTTCAGCAGAGAAGGGGCATAAAAAAAACAAAAACACAAAAACAAAAACACGGATCTACAGTACAAGTTAAAACGTAGTCGTATTAGCGAAATTACACGGTTAAGGCAAGTGCTTAATTATGATACAAGTGAGCGGATACTGATTCTAATGACTATTGTACGACAAATGAAGTGCCTTGCCTACATGGCAGTCAGACGTGAAACTCCGTCCGGTGTGAATTCTTAGTCCTGTAAAGCTCGCCTAACATTCCTATCTGGTCTTTCACGTTGATTCGCCGGTACGAAAGGTTTTGTGCCATGTGCCAATTTCCTTTGCTTCGATGCGTCCAGTAGTCCAAACGTGAAATGAGACTTTGCCTCTTTTCCTACAAGTCCGTGAATGGTTGGCTTGTGACGATGCGGTTGATTTTGGTGGTAGAGTACCAGTTGAACTACGTTGTACTCGCCGTGGACGCAATTTTTTGATCACTTCGAAGGGTCGCCCCCTAGCTACTATTTCGGCAGCCTAAACGGATGGGAGCACGAGCAATGATCGTCTTTGGCGATTTCCTAGGCGACCGATGTCGCCCTCTTAACTGTTCTGACGGAGTGTCATGCCCGTCCCACACCGGGGACTAGTTTATGCCCTGAGGTGGGCTGGTATTTTTCCTTTGGGGCTTGTTTGAACTGGTCCCTTTCTTTTTCTTTCTTTGTTTTCTTTGTTGTTCTTCTCCTTTCTGTCCTCTCTCTATCTAACTCATCCTAAGACCTTATTACGCTGCATGCATCGGAACTGTACAGTATCTCGACTGCACTGTCGAAAATTGTGCAGTCGAGTTATTACTAAAATTTTACTGAATTTAATCAGACCAGCGTGGCCGAGTGGTTAGGGCGCCTGCTTCATAATCGTGAAGTCGGGAGTTCGAATCCAGTGGTTGCGCTAATCTCCTTGGGCAAGGGACTCAGCCACCATTGCTTCGCAGTACCTATGCGTTAAACAGGTACTAGACTTTGGTCTAGGCGGATAAGATGATGGGTGGTGTAATGGGCATTCATCACGGCCAGCCTGCACACAATGCTTTGGCATAATAACCCGGATTGTCACCTAGTGCCAATTGCATCTTCATCCTTTTTGATCAGACCTCGGTGGTCGAGTGGTCAATACAAAAATTTCTGCAGCGGGCGTAATTTCCCCGTGCAGGATCGAGTCTCAAACTGGAAATAACCAAAAAGCAAATGCAAACGCTCTGAAAACTAACTCGTGGTCTTACATAGTACATAGCCTAACGGGCAACCAGATAAAAATAAAAGATCGGCTAAACTCAGCGATCAAGGCGCTCTAATAAGAAAAAGGGGTTTTGCACTTGCTCGGTTTGGGACCAAAACGGTTCGCGAGAGGACGCGATTTTTGTCTTTATTGAAAAGAAGAAGTTATGGTCCATTTTCTTTTTTTTCTTTTTAAGCGGGGACACCGTACCGTGGTTTTGGAAGCGGGCACAGGCGTCGATTGTGGTATCTAGCCATGCGGTTGGTTCGTTTTAGTAAGGGGAGTTTTCCTACTTGCTATCACCAAGCTTAACCACGTGTGTGTACTATGATGAACGTTAGTAAACTTAATGGTCGAGCCAAGACGATTTCGAAGTACACATTGTGAAGCAATATCCTTTACGAGCGCCTAGCAAGTTTAGTCATGAGGGGCTGTCGAGGACTCGCGAAGTCGGTGGTTGATCCCTATACAATGCTATCGATGACCGTTCTAGTAATGAACCGATCGAATGTGAAATTATGCCGATTGTCCGAAGACCGTATATAAAAATCGCTCCTTGCGGAGTGCTAATACCTTATGCTCAAGCTGAAGTTCTTAGAATTTGCTTAGTCTTTTAACATTCCCCAAATTTTCTTAGCTCGAACTGATAAACAAAATTTTTGGGCTTCCTAAAGCCCAACGGAGGCTAGTCATCCATTCCTAACTGCGACATCAGTCCGAGCTCAAGCAGCGGCATGGGCATCGGACGGTCTACTAAGCTATAAATTTGTAAACCAAAACCATAATCAAAATAAGCAAGCAAGTCCCTATGGTTTGTTGGGAAATTTTACCGTGGTCGGCTCAGCAAAATTCGATAGCCCTAACTCAAGAGTGGTAAGTCATGTAAAACATGGACGAGAGGCGTCCATCGTGCTTTGTCCTACCTATGACCACGGGGAATCAGAACTACTTTGACTTTGGCGCCCACAATTTAACACCTTCCGTGCAATCGCTCAGGATGCCCAAAACGGAACTCAACTAGGAGGTTTTATCGAGGGACTTGTAAAAGTGTCGCAAGTCAGCATCTTAAACGGGGCGTCCACTAACGGACGTAAGGTCAACCTGTAGCGTGTCAACTAATGCTACAGACAACTGACTGTCGGTGAACGGTCTGTTACAATCATAGCTGGGGAAAATAAACCCCCACATTCTCGGTTCTTGTCCTGACTTACAAAGTTTGATCCGGGACAACTGCTAGTCCCCTTCCGCGAGACGGAAGACGTCTGCGCGGGTCCTGCAGTCGTCGAATCCCGTTCCAAACCGAGAATGTCAAAAATCGTTCCAAAGCACAAGAAAGTCAAAAATCGAGGTGAAACCATTCAGTGAAATTAAAGCGTCGGAGGCGGTCAGTAGAGTCGACCGAACTCCGCGCTGCCAAAGTCGAACTGATTCCCAGTAGTCGCCACAAAATTTTCGCCTATATTGAAGGATGGCGATTTTGTCGCCATCCAATCCTCGATGATCTTTTGACGCGCACTTTTTCAAGTTCAAACCCGGGCGCGCAATCGAAAATTCCCCAAATTTTATTTTTGACAGCTATCGTAAACCCTGGGTCCCCTTTAGAGAGAGTCGGCTTCAAGCGAAATCGCCGACATCAAGTTTGAACCCGCCGAATACTCGGAGGTCAAACATCTGCAAATTTAACCCAAATTCCAATGAAAATTTGAACCCCTTCCCATTATCATTTCCAAATTTATGTCAAAAACCTATCTAAGATTCATCGCTCAAATCTTATAAATCCCTTACCTAACTTAAATTGTCCGTTATCCCCCAACTGTCCCATGAAAATGGTTGGATCACCCGTCAAATTTAAAATTTGAAAATCTACTTTGCTATGTGAAGATGCTTGGAATAAGCTGATAACATGTCCTCGTTTGGTGTCAGTTCTGTTTTCATGTCCTCATTCATCAAAGTCTCGTTGGCTAACCCGTCGATTTAAGGCCAAGTTTCTATTGCTCGACGAGTGAGCATCCCCATCCATCACCCACGTAAGCCTCCTGAAAGTCCATCTGGGGGCTAAATCTTACTACCGATCCCATGGGCAAACGAGAAAACATTGCACGTTTACATGTCGGCTTATAACATAAAGCGAAACACTCCTATCTGACAGCTTTTCAAATATCCTGACAGGGCGTCTTTAGACGTCCCAAAAGGGGAACCGATGACATGAATGCGCTTATTTTGCAGTTGGGCACGCAGCACATTCCCCTATACCCATAACCATAGAGAGGGCCCTAGTCAGGGGCCTCAGCCACCCACGGGAGGGCCCTAAACATACCCCCCATCCTCCCTAGACGTATGTGTCCAGCTCGTCCGTAAAACTTACAAATTTAATGTCGTTTCGTGCGTCTTGTCTCTGTATGTCCTGTTTTTTGTATTGTCCTCGTGTATAGAGTCCGTATAGACTCTCTATCCCTATATACTTACACATACATATACATAATACTCATGAACAGATAAACACACACTACACATGAGACACACTGGCGACCTGAGCGACAGAAAGGTCGCTCAAGTCCACATCAGAAACACGCAGAACAACAACAACAACAGCAACAACAACAACAACACAGCCACAACGACGACAACAGCGACAACAGACCAAAAATGTCGGTTAGAGAGAAAAAAGAAAAGAAAAACGAGGACGCAAAGCGGAAAAGAGGGGCAGGGGAAAAGAAGCGGGACAGGGGATTCCTGAGGGATTTTCGAGGGGCTGGGGTGAAATTCGGTCCCAGGACGAAGAGCGGGGCCGAATGATACCAAACACAAGGGGGGTAGACGTAGTGGCGGGTCGGGACCCAGTTTTGGGTTCCGACATATATAAGTATACAGGGTTTCAGCGGGCTTTCCCGCGCTAACGGTTGGGCGGAGCGACGCCCGCCGGATATTTGAACTCGCCTTGGAAAGGCGATTCGAACAAGGGTGGTTTCCCTGTCCTAAACGCAGCGGCTGGGGTGGCACTAAAATCACGACAGATAGAGAGAGTGTCAATGGTGGTGGGGGCGCTTTTGTCGGCTGTCCCGCGTTAACGGGGCAACGGACGGAGACCCGCCGGGTATATTCGGACATGTCTCGGCGCGGCGGACGTAATGAGGGACAATTTGCCTATTTTCGAGTTGGGCATAAATTTTCGGGTGTTTTGTACCCACCTTTAGTCGGGTTTTCCAGACTAGGGGCATTTTGGCGTGTTATAGCGAGTTAGCGGGAAGTCGAACAGAGGCCCGCAATATATCATTGTACTCGCCAAAAGCAGGCGCGTAGAATGAGGGGTCGCATGGGCGCATTTAGGGTCAAGGGTCAAATACGGGGTTGGTGCAAACTGACGGAATTTAGTGTCGAGTTTTCATAGTACGTTAGAAAATGGAAAATGACTCCCATAATAGCGAAATGACTGCTCAGGTCGAGACCCGCCTGGTCTCGTTAGATGTCTAAAGGGTAAACTACTCAGAAACACGCATACTTCCAATCAATGATTCGACGGTAAAAAGAGAACCCAGTTGCTAGGGCGCTGGTCAGGCAATTTTGGGGCGGCAAAGGACGCTATAAAAAGAAAGGCTTTGTACGGTGGGGGCTGAAAAATGTCGTACCGACACATGAAAATCAGACCATACACACATATATGTACATAACTATATATTCATATATGCCTAGGTTATGTCAACTCGGAACCATGATCACCAGGCAAACCTAGCGTAAGTAATGGCTGTCAGTTGAACGTTCACCTGTGTGTCCCCAAGATATCTTGTGAAATCCTCTAGCGATTTGTGAAATTTTGACCTTATTCGAAAGCCCTGAAAATCCTCTACCGGAAAATACTCGGGGCACTTTCGAGAAATCTCAACCGTTGGACGGTTACGGGCCGGTAAACAAGCCCGAGGTCCGTTGTTTCCGAATACTCGGAAGCTACCGTAACCCATTTGTTTCAGCTTATTTACGCGACCATTACACTATATAAAGCTTGACGCTGGTAAAATCAATACTCGTGATTTTGATCACTTCCCAACCCCTTAAATTGTCAAAGGCCTCCTATTCTCGGACGGTCATAAATTTGACGTCCAAATGGGAAAACAAAGGTTGTTGGTCGAGTTCCGTTCAGGTTCCCTATTATTCTAGCGCCAGTTAGTGGCTCTCCTACATTCATTGTCTCTCTAAGTCTGGTCGAATAGCCGAAGCCGGTTTCCTCGGGGCTCACTTGCGTCTGTCCAAATATACGATCATAGAATAAGCCATACAATGACACAAGTAATATGAATAGCAAAAGCGTAACAATGGCAACGGTTATATAACTGGCAAAAGCATCAAAATGGCAAAGATTAATGTACTCAATATCAATAAGCAACGCAATTATGGATACCCATGGCACCAGGCTACGCAGGAAAACTTCGTTCTCGTAAACTTGGTCTGGTTCAATTTGAGGCGCGTTTAAGCAATTTTACCATCAAAATCTTGCAAAATACATGTAACGGGCCGGAACGGGCCTGTTACAATATAACCTATGGAATTAAACGCGCGATTGAGCGTGTCGTCGAGGAGAACGGACTTCCTCGCTCTACGCGGCAAAAGCCGCATAGGCGAGCGATATCATTATCCTGATGGTAGTGTACCCTTTGTATGAGACGCCCGAATTGTGTCACAACGAACCTCTGATGGGGACATGGAGGCCAGATGACCGACTACTACGAGGCGAATAGTACGAATGGCACAACCAATACGACATATTGACCCTGTAATACCAATAGATTTCCCACCACGTTTGGCACCTGCCTGACAAGCAATGTTCGATCCTTTGAGGGTTTTGTTTTGACGACCGGGACATTGAGAAAATGTTGGCCGTTCACCCCTACTTAGATCAGGACAACGACAATGGACACCGCCGACTGAGTCCTGAACATTTCGGGCTGGAGGTGATCCGACCTATTAGGCAACCGCCTCGTAGGAGACGGTTGTGATGCTTGTAACAATAATACTCTCAATGAAACTCGAGCTTCCACGGAAACCATTCCCAGAACCGCCACTAACGATGCCGAATTTTATTGTAGGATTCATCACCATTTCAACGACAACAGATGGAACAAAATCACTAACCGCGTTTGCCTTACTACATAATCAGCTATGCTGCCGCCATCTGTTTGGTAATTTCCACTTTAGAATCATACCCATATTAAGAATTGTGATTTATTGCTATTGACACATGTAGCAATCTGTAGTGGAGCCGTGGAAAGCCGCATGACGACAATTGATGGGTTGAGATGATTAGCAGCCCATATGTTGAGTATTTTCAAGAAAACAGGGTTACAATACGGGTAATTACACAAGGTGTATTTATGCGACAAACTTTAACGTTCTTGGATAACGGTTAATGGGCAACTGCTCAATCACGATTGGCGTTTTCCGAAAAACCAAGTTTTTGCAAGTGACGAAGTGTTCACTACCTGTGTATTCTCCCGAATATATAAAACGATTTTGTCGTTCAGCATTTAATAAAACAGATAAAGGTTATTTTAACGTTGGGTTATCCGGCGATAATACAAAACATGCTAAAGTCAAATCGATGGATAACTGCAAGCATAAGCATACTTACAATACCGTTGAATACAATATCAACGTAAATAAGGTCTGCAACCGTATGGGCGGCAGTCTATATATAACCTACATAACAATGCGTGAAGTGGTAGCGATCACAGTTAAGATATTTGTAATGTGGTAGATTATAATAAGCAATGCTATTTATGAACACTTTTCACTGCGGATGACGCATGGAGCACAATCTTCATCGAAGATTGTGCTTTGCTAACAAACCGGCTTGAAATTCATATCATGCGATATAGAATTCACTGGATTAGCCATTGCTTAATCCACAGTATATGAAAAAGGTTAGCATATTCAAATTACAAAACTAAAACTGTACCTCAACAAAGGACCGTTAGGGTATACTGACTAGTTATATATACCTATATCTACACGTATGTGCAATTCTGTAGATATCTCGTCCAACCTGCAATGGTAACAGCAATATGTAAATACAAGAGGTCGAGGAATGTTCAGCTAGTGTGGATATTACACTAATGGTATTTGAAAGGGAGCAGAGAAAACGCAAAAAAAAACTTTTACTAACTACATTTATTAACGTGTTAAGCGCACCGGCCAGCGAATTTTAAATCCCCTTTTTAAAATTGGGCTTTACTAAATGTTATATATTTGAACAAGTTATAAAAAATTCCCTAAACGGGAATTGGAAAAAGGAACCTCTTAGTTATACGTCTTTTACACTGAAGTACATGCACGAACTGGACACCGTAAATACGTACGCCCAACGATTTCACGCAACATGAATACGACGGCATTCCATTGCACGCAAAATGAAGCCAACGGTTTTCCATTGCCCGAAAAATTAAGGCAACGGTTTTTCATTGCCCGCAAAATGCTAATAAGACACTTCGATTACCACATATCGAGTCAAATATTGATGACTATGCCGCTAGAGCAATGGTAGCGCCTATATTTATAGCTTACGCGCAATGGTTGATACCATATCTACAACAATGTGCAATCGCAGTAATCATATCTGCATCTTTGTGCAATGGTAGTGCCTATATGTACGGGTTGGAGGCAATAGAACTACAATGTCTACAACATATGTGCGCGTTTAGTTTTAGTGGTGCTCAAGTAAATCCAAAATAGTATCATTGCAACATCCGGAATGGGAGCAACTTATGCAGTGCGGTAAACTTGGACGGGTGAATTGCTTCGACTTTTAGGCAGAATAATATTGTAAGAGTTATATTAGAAGGCTTATGCGAAAAGACTTCTAGCAGTCAGATCGAGATAATCGCTTCTATTGCACTACGTGTCTCAGATCACTTCTATTTCACTACGTGTCTCAAATCTACTGTGGCCCTGGCTTATCAAAATTCATTCACTACATAAACAACGAGTAGTATTAATGTGTAGTAAAACCAGCATAACTCTGGAAGCTTACGTAAAAGAGGACCTCCATTACCACATAATCTGAGCGTTTTGTACCAGCTATAGCTGATATCTGTGTTTGAGACATTTTACGTCTTACAGTATTTTAGTTCTTGCCATTTAAACAATATCGTTAATTTTATGTGTTTACAGTGCGAAGAATTATGCTGCCAATATTCTTCTGCACCAAATTTGCGGATTTTCTCAATGTTCGAAATAATTGTGCACGGTTTATCTAATTTAACTAAATATATGTAAGTGCTTTCTTGAACAGAATGTGTACATACTATGGGTGCTCCGTCAGATATCTTTTAAACGTTCACTACACAACTCAAAAGGAAAACGCCGTTATCTGTAGCTTACTAAATTATATATTATTAATATCCTATACCTTATTAAATTTCGCTTTCAAGTTAAAATTGTATTTTGTTTTGTTGTTGACATATCGGTCTGCGATGAAACTACAGACGCTGCCTCTAGTTCCATTGCCTGCAACCTGTACATATAGGCACTACCATTGCACAAAGATGCAGATATGGTTGCTGCGAACACACATTGTTGTAGATATGGTATCAACCATTGCACGCAAGCTATAAATATAGACGCTACCATTTCTCTCGCGGCATAGTCATAGTCATCAATATTTCACACGATATGTGGTAATAGAGGTGTGTTATTAGCATTTTGCGGGCAATGGAAAACCGTTGCCTCAATTTTCGGGGCAATGGAAAACCACTGCCTTCATTTTGCGGGCAATGGACCCGTTATCTTCATTTTGCGTGCAATGGAAAGCCGTTGTCTTCAGTTTACGTGAAATTATTGCGCGTACGTTGCATATATTGTTGCCTACTACAATTGAAAACAGTTTTATTCCGAAAAAATATAATTGTTCCCTCAATAAGCTATTCGTTGATACAGATAAAAATTGTTTAGAGCAAATATTAGTGAACTTAATATATAAACTTAAATTTTTGGGTGGCGTACATTTGGCACCGTAGCGCATTTGACCCTTTTACTAGATGGACAAAATGACAAAGTTTCCAATTCTGGTTGATTCGGCAGGAAATCATTGGAGCAGCGCAAACATATTTAGATTGCACGGATCAGAATTGGATTCTTATATACTTCGAATACAAAAAATAATATAACCAATTTTGCACTGTTGACTATTATTTGAAGAAACACTGATCGCTACGGTTCCTATGGTTCAAAAATTAAATCCCACAGGTATTTATTATACCAAATGCCTACAATTATACAACCTGGCTGATTAAAAATGTACAAACTTTCGATAGAAATTATGCAATGTTTATTCAGTGCTATGTTTTAGTACAAATGAATATTTAAGGTGACAACGCATTGTTTGCCGATTACAAATTTAGCTGAAGTCCAAATTCCTCTACAATTTCTCGTGTAGATTTTACATGACCCGGCAAGCTTCCCCTGCGCTGCTTGCCGTAGGCTGTGCTGCCACAGGTTACGGATGACGATGTTAAATTACTGCAAACTGTGGCATCATTAGCTGAATCACTTAGCGGAGTCATATTATACTCGCGGAACGTCGCATGTTCGCCCGTAACAGCTGTGTCAAAAGGTGTAGTAAGCTGCGCTATATTTTCATGTGATCTGCTTATAAGACGGCGACGATGTTGACGTGACATAAATTCACTAGGCGCAGCAGGTTGGGCTGTTGGAACGTCGGAACATAGAGAGCCTCCAGTGGAACTGAACGACAGCCTTCGACGGCGTAGCCGAACTTCGTGTTCGTATGCAACTCGCATTGTCTCTACTATGAATGACACTAGAATTATCCAAACGCGTCTAGTTTCAGAATGATGCCGTCCAGGACCGATAGAATGACCCCATTCCATAGCAGCATCACTAATAGATTCTCCCCAAGTATCCCAGTATTCGGGCCTAAATCCAATGTCTCTTGACTCTGATGGTTCCTTCCTATTTTGAGTTAATGCATTATAATAACATTCATTATCAACATCAGTGGAAAATGCAGCATGGTATTTGGCTACGGATTCTAATTGAGTTACTATTGGAATTACGTCGCCAAGAAGGCATGCCTCAACTACTTTATCAATAACATCAACAAAAGCGCGTGCATGTCTGCGGAACAGTATGTCGTCGTCAGCCAGCTCTGCAGCTGGTCTGGCTGGGCCAAAAGCGAAAAGCGCTCGTATGAGCGGCCGACGCTGTAATAGACGCTTAAAAACAACGAAACCGAAACCAGATGCCCCGTGTCCCGTTCGACCAATATGCCTCCATGATTGCGCCAACAACCTTGCTTGCACTGCATCCATAATTGTTCGAGGAAATTTTGGAATCTTGCTGGCTTCGTTAACTTTATTGTACAAAATCGTAGGATTAGTTCTTGACGCATGAGGATGAGAAAAGGTGCTTGAACGTCGCCTCGAACTCGTTTCGGGTGTATTTATTGATGGGGACATTATCGGATGATTATCAGCTTCGTTGGTTTTTGGCTTTCTGTAAAGCTGTGACGAAAGACATCCAAGCGAATAACTTTGTGATAAGCTGAATGCATTGCATGGGACTTTCAAACTATCCGTGCTACTTGTTTCTAAGCATTCGCTTCCATCGTGTTGTACGGTGTACTGTTGCCGTTGAATATAATTGACCTGATCTCTGCGCCGTACTGTGCGGTTCTCGGTAAAATTTCTCGACATCTGCGGGCATAGCTGATGGACAGAGCCGTATAATGCACCAGATGGCAGCAGGAGAGGTTTCGTTTCCGGTTGCCTAACGGACGAGTTCGATTTAGACATTCCTATAAAATAACGTTGCGAATCATACATAGTTAGGTATGTGCTAAGAATTCGCTTATACTATAATAAGAAACTCCTCATTAGGCGCCATTTACGAAGCACTTACTTTATTGCCTTTGGTGCACCATCTCACATCTGCAAAAAATTATGTAACAGCAATTTTTTGATTTGCCTATAAATAGATATATACTATTAACGAAAAATTTGTGGATTAACAATTTTTAAATTTTATGTTCTATATTTATTATTATATTAAAATGTAAGTGTTCAGGTCCAACGTAGTGTCTAGGAGTCTGGGTTAAATACACGCTCTGTCGTTCACTGTATGCTAAGCCTTAGACTAACGCCAATCTTATACATACATATAACCTAGATAAATCCCAAGCCCAAATCAGAAGGTTTTCACCTCGGAAACCCCGCCATAAGTGGTTCTTTTTCGAGCGATATAAAGTCCGATCCTTAAGGTTGGAGTGTGCCTGTTTTCTCATACGACATACCACGGGATCACAGCTAGTGGTGCAAAACGTTCGGTATGTTGTGACGGTGGGAGGTGAACAGGGTCTTTTATAAACTTTTACGTTCCCGTATTCTAACTTATTTTAAACACGTTTTGCTGGTTCTATTTTGTATGGTCAAATAGTAGGAAGGTTCTTTCCTGGGCGATGAGAAGGCACATATTTAATAAAGGTTTAGTGTGTTTTTCATCAACGGGCATATTTAATACAAAAACACATTGGGACACAAAAATTTTACGTTAGGTATATACATAATTAATTATCTATGTAGTAGTGTGCATTCATTCGACAATAGGCGGTTTTACACCACTTGCTAAAGTATTTTGCTTGGTCAACATAATAGATCTATAAAAGCGCAGCACCGGTCTTCTGCTTTGTGCGTGCCTGAGGAACCTTAGAGCTTCATGTTTAAATCGGTTCTGTTCCTGAATTTCAGTATTATTATAATTTACTAGTTTTGCTATTTAGGGCAGGGATGTGATTATGGCTTCTCTTCTTTCAGTTCAATATTTCAGGGTGCACGAACGTCTTGAACCACTTACAATTTGGCAGATTAGCTGTGTTCAGTAAAAATGGAAATAAAAGTCACAACACAGGAATCTTTGGACTACTCGGAACCCGACTTGAGCCCTTTTGACCCGTAATTTAAGCTCAAGGTGAGATCGGGTTTCATGCCTAACTAAAGCGCACACATATCCAAGCTTTCAAATGAGTTATTTTGGGAATCAACCCACCCCGCCAAAGTTTAGCTATGCGTGTAAGCCAAAAATCCAATAACGGACATTGTCAAATTTCACCACTGTCAGGGGTAGTAAGAATTGATTCCTTCGCTCGTTTCGCTCCACCTGGATAAAGCCTGTCGTTATTTCTGCTTGCACCTTGCTCTACATATATATAGTTTTCTTAAACTGTATTGAAACAAAGCTGCGTCTTTGTGCCGTATCAAGTAGATAGCAGTAATGATAAAAATTGGCGGCAGTAATAAAATAATGTTGAAGATACTGTAGCACATCTTTCTTTATCAAAAGTCTTCTAAAGCCCAAATTTAATGACATAAAGAGTGTGGTCGAAAAAAATTTACATAACAATATAAGTCAACTAATACAAGTTGGTAGCAAATGCACACTGTAAAATGTATAAATTTCTAATGGACTAAATGATGAATCTTAAATTTTACAACAAATGCAATTTTCTCAAACAGAAAGAAGCCGCGTGCGCTAATTAACAATCGCTGACTATTGGAATAATCATTATTTTATAACCGATAA
>JASANE010014877.1:0-33710 GCA_030248225.1 Trileptium ribeirensis
ATCGTCTGAATTTTAATGATCTGAACTATCGAAATACTGCTACGCCTACACAATCCGATATATATTAACCAAATTAGTTATGTTTCACTAGCTTGGCCTATATCATTTAGATTAATACTCTATATCATTTAGATTAATACTCTCGGGATTAGAAGCTTTACATTACACATAACTATCAAAAGTGATATCTGATGAGCTAACAGCACTTATATATACTACTTGACTATATTGAGTTCTATTTTGAACAGTAGTAATCACCATTGGCCAAGTCCAAAAAAAGTTTGGAAGGACAGTTACTGGCAAAAACATATAATCTATAATCACGTGCTTTTATTACGGAGCACTAAAATTTTTATCAGTCAAAAAAATAGGGGACGATTACTTAAGTGTCAAAAAGTGGGGGGACGATTACTTAAGTGTCAAAAAGTGGAGGGGACTTGTCCCCCGTCCCCTCCCGATAATTGCGCCTTTGGTAATCACTGCGTGCTAATTCAGGCGCAGCTGGTGGTGATGAAATATCCGTTGTATATAAAAACTTACATTAAACAAATATAATTAGTGCTTAGCATGCAGATAAAAATACTGGTCTGTTGTTAATCCCACTGCCTCTGGATTTCCGCCCAAGTACCCAACCAACAACTTTCATTATATAAAGTTTTAGTGATCGAAGTAAACGTTTTTGCATAGTTTTGAAAGCAAATTGTAAAAGCGATTAATATCACCACTCACTCTAAATTTGACTCAGCCAGGCGGTCCCTTTTTGACCCAGAAAAATTTTGTCATATTTGAGTTCTGCGCGAGCTGAAAATTGTTTGACTCAGTCAGTGTGCCAAACTTTGATTTACTATTAGTCAGCTTTGACTCGGTTTGAGTTTTGACATTGCTAAGCCTAGTTTGAGTCATTTTCTGTGTTCGAAAAGCACTGACTCAAGTGAGTAAAATTTGACTCTGCCTTTTTACAGTGTATGATAAATTCATGGATACAATAATAATTCACAACAATACTGCACAAAAATTATAAAACATTGAAATATATATCTATACATAAACAATATGACACTACAACAGATATTACTACGGAATCCACATCCACGTTCGACAACGACCACAGTGACCAAGATATTGGAAAGTGCGGAATATCAAAAACAAAGTCAAAACAACAATGCAAAACATAAATATAATAATAAAACATATATAATCATATTAAACGAATGCAATTTAAGTTAATATGGGAAATCGCCTCAGCTAACGAAATACAACAACGTCTATCATCCAAAACAATTGAAAATCTAAATTTTTAACACACTAAAATCGCTTAAAAATGTAGTTTCTAGAAAACATGGGAATCAATGGCTGGAAAAACAAAGCCACAGCCGTGGACAGACCTGTAGATTTTGAAATAGAAATTAAAAAATTGACATGTTTTATAGCAGCGTAAATTCATCAAATGTAATGGTTTGTCGGGGAAAACGTATCAATATGTGTAGCTGTAAATCTGTCTGAAATTCTGAAACCTTAGCTACGCAGTTGGAAATAATATAGCACTTATGTTAATGCCATGCATATATTAATGCCAAAATTACAGATCATGAACCTTTTCCAAACCACTTTGCAAATGAGAATAGATATACTTCGGGTAAATTATATAAGTTTTTAGCCATGATGATGTATTTAGGGTAATGTACACAACGATATGTGGCCATGTTAATAAACTACTAGACTTAACTTGAGATGACCTACGTTGCGCCACGTATTGGCACAAGCTTGAGATTGTTTTTCAGAACTTGTTCGGTCTTTACCATGTGTTTTTCAACTGCACTTATACGTACTTTATATTACATGTTTAGATTTATTTATTTGTCAAACAATTGGTGTTCGTAGTAGTTTCTGACTGTCTATTTTTTGTAACTGTAATAAGTATGCCGTAACTTAAAGTTTCATTGTGTTGGTCTACTGCAATGTGTGTCTTCTACTGGATTATTATAGGAAATTCGCCACCTGAAGCGATTCCATATTGAAAGTACTGCATCATTTACGATAAGATGCGTGCGCCAGGGTCAAATTGTGTCACGCGTCCAACTCAACTTGTTCGGGTTAACTATAGCATACTGGGACTACTATGGTACATTTTGATAGCTTAGCTAGTCTTAATCCGACAAACAGGAAGTTTAGTTAGGCTGGGCGTGACAAACGGAACGTCCGGTTCAAGCGACAATTGAGAAATTATATTTAGTGTTGTGCTTAGTGTATTAGCTTTTTGTTCTATACAGTTTTCACACTAGTTTTAAGTTATATATTTGTTTTTAATATATACACTTAACGTTTTAAGCAGTATGCCGCCTTTGGACCATTATTTTGATATGTATAGTAAAACGTAATGTTCGCGGACTAAATAGTCTCTGGCGAAACTTATAGGGCTCATTTGAACACCTGGTGACAAAAGCACAGTCTGGCTCGACAGTTGATGACAAACGCATAGCCTAGTAAATTTTGATAGTCAAGCTGGACTATCTGCTTTGACATAGTAGCTAGCCCATTTCAACACGTGACACAATTAGGACCATGCGTACGCATCTTATCGTAAATGTTGCATAGGATAACAACATTAACATCGAATATTTTTATAAATAATATTCCTGATAATGAAGCGACAGAGACATTTGGTTATTAACGTCGGTGATGGCAGTGTTCGTGTTATTGCCGGGGAAATCTTTGTAAGTAGTTGTTCCGCCGTGATAGCTATGCCCTAGCGCCCCGACTCCATGTGACGTGGAAAATATACTGAAATCGTCAGATGTTACCGATGATGTCATGACTGGAGATGATGTCATCGTCATGGCTGCAGAAGATGACATTGTCTTGGTTGATGTTGATGTCATGCTCGGTTTTGCAATTGCGGCAATTGTAAGCAATGGTTTTACCGAAGATCGTGGACTCGATAGAATTTTTGGATAGCTATACCCGGCTTGGGTGCGGCTTGTGCTCGAGTTATAATCAGATAGAATGTTAGTGTGTGGATCAGTATTCAATTTGTCTTCAGTATTGCTCATTAAAGTATTGATTGGCGGTAATGGTTTAAACGTAGCATTATCTGGACTATAATTTAAGTTATAGTTATCGTTACTTGCATTACTTGTTCGATTACTGCTATTATTAGTAAGTGTACTGCTATTAGTAATTAGGCTACTGCTTGCATTGCTGCGATTGCTAATTTGTGACAGTTTATTATTATTAACGCTGTTGTAGTTGAATTTTTGCTTTTCTGAAAATTTTATTGCCGAATAATTCGGGTCTAAACTATTTTTATTATTGTTATAGGTATTGCCCGGTCGATTGAGAACAAAATTGCTTCTTGGATCGAGCTTGTTATTTCGAGATGGAAAATTTGTTGACGACGAAATACTTTGTGGTGCAGCCGTAACTGCTGTTGAAATTTTTGATGATTCAATCGTGGGACTCCGACAGCTACAAGTAATATCGGTCGAGGACGTTGTCGAACGTGGATGTGCGTACCCTCAGCTATAGTATTGAGATCCATAATGGACGCTATGATGCAATGACGGTGTTAATGTGCCACCACCATTTGACATAATAGAAGACGATGACATTAGCGTATTGTTACGAGTGTTCGCATGTTGGTACTGCTGCTGTTGCTGTGAATAATTACTGCTACGATTCAATGTGGATGTTGTTGTTTTAATGATGTGATGATTGCTAGATTTGCTGTTATTTGTAGAATGGTTACTGTTGGCGGCACTACTGAAACTAAATGGCAGGGCTCCTCGTGGCGGTGTAGGATGGTTCCATCGGGTAAACAAACCATCGGCGCATACTTCGCCCAATTCGACGTGGCTTTCTTCAAGCACTAAAATTATTTATTTATTTATATATAGCTAAAATATTGTACTTTTTGTATTTGTATACATTTGCGAATATATATTGAATATATATTGAACGAAGGCAAAATGGTTTTTTCATAACTTTTGCTATTTGAAGGATTAGCAGAGAGTCTGCGAAACAATTGGAGATCAATTGCTTGCTTTTGGAAGATTTTATGTACTAGGACCTGTTCCATGGACATTATTTTATTCGCTTACGCATAGGAAGCATCGTTTATTTCGGCACTCGGATTTTTCGACATTTTTAGATTATAGATTCATTCCGTGAAGAACTGCCACAGTTGAAAATTTGGGTTGTGGTAACACCGCAGCATTATTGGCACGACGTGCTGGGCATAACTGCACGAATATAGTTGTGTCGCACAATAGACAGGTAGATGGATAAATTCGTAAATTATGAAGTTATAGCCAAACCTGAGTTACCCACGAAAGCTTTGTTAAACGGACCTAGTTATGCCGAACTGGACTGCTACTACTTGTATTAGTTGACTTTACACAAATGGCTAAAATTCCACTAAACTGATGTAATAGCATTTTACATATTTCTACGTACAAAACTTTACTAATTAAGGCTTTACACAATATTTGTATATAAATGATTTTACGCATTCCTCCACAATATGTTCAGTATATACGTCAATTTTAGCCTCGTCGAAAGCAACCGAAATTTGAGCGAAGAGGTGGCCGCAATATAACTATTGTTATTTGAATAGTCTAATTCCATAAACACCGCGTTTACCTCTGCATGAAAACATAAACATATCGTACGCTTAATTTCGATGAGAGGACTATGATCATTAAGCATCCCGCGGAATATCTGCTTTGCCCAAAACGAATATCGCCTAAGACCCAACAAAAAGGTGGCTAGTCGTGCAAGTCCCTTCCCCAAAATCGAGCTGGAGGGCCAAGCTGGCAAGCTCTTGGTTTTACCCATCGGATTATCTGCTTTGCTCAAAATGAATATCGTCAAGACCCAGAAAAGGTGTTTCAGATAGTGCAAGCCCCCTCCCCAATAAATCGAGCTGGAGGTGCAAGCTTGCAAGCTATTTGTACTAGCCATGCTCCACTCCCTAGAAAATACGCAAAATTATGCTTTTTATTTACGACTGAACTCTTGTATTCCAGGAATGAGGCTTTATTATGTGTTTTATCCTCGCCTGCCTCCCACAGATTCAAGAAAGTTCCCGGGCGGCTGACTGTAGTACCTGCATATTGTGAAACTTACATGTTGGCGGTTGAAACGAATCGGAATTGGCAAATTTCGCTGGTCTATAGCCCGCGTTGCGTTTCGGCCACGAACGACATCGACCAACGCACAGCTGTGTGATACACAACGCAAGCAAACAAATAAGACCAACACTGCACGAAAGGAAGAAATAGAGAAATAGCTTTTCGCGGTGGCCTACAAAAGACACGATAAAACAATGTATATATATAGTTTAATTATTTTTATTGAATCCAGTCTTGAATTGTAAAGCCATTCTATTGGCTGACATGCAAAGCGTTACATCAACGCAAGGCGATCGGGACCTGTGATGTTTCAAGCAAGACGTCCGGGTTCGAATCCCACCTGGTCCATCCGTAAAGATCACTAGTCGATCTCTTGCTTTTGATGTGTTTAGGGCGCATATTTATTTATGCATATTTATTTATAATTATGGAAATTTGTAAACATAATTTATCTGCATATGTTTACAAAGAGTTACATCCAGATAGAATATAACTATTATAAATTATATTATATTTTATATAACTTGTATAATATAAATTATATTTATATAATATAATTTATATTATGATATAATATAAATATTATATTATATATTAAACAATACAATGCTTTGGAATGCCAATGTTGTATAAACGTTTTTCATGACAAAATTAACTTTACTTGGATGTGGTAATTGAAACTTGATTATCGATCGACTGACGAAATTTAGACAGACGATATGCCTTTAGGACTACAAATATGGCTTTCACAACATTTTTTGCGAAGTCGCAAGGTTCTCAGAACTTCTGTTTTAAATCAAAATCAACGAAAACGTTGGTCTTTTGTCGATAACATGCTAATGTATTGTGAACGGTTTGATTCAAAATTAATAGGTAACGAATACGTGTTACGTTGCGTTCATCAGCTAATAATAACATTTTTACATAACATACTGTGGAGGCATGATGATTTAAAAATTATATTATAAACCAAAACGTTTCAAACTAAAACAACTTCCTAATCGATTAACCGATTCTATTACTTTTTCATTGTGTATATGCACTTAGAAATACACAAAGTCTTATATTATTAGCGTGATACGGTCTTCCAGGAAATATGGGTTTAAACCCTAAACTCGTTAAATCAACAAAAATGTGCCAAACTGTTCCCACCTGAGTAGCAAATTAACTTTAAGCACACCTATATTTATGAGATTCGGCCAAAGACTTCCTTGACTTGGTGCCATAGAAAAAATTCATATTTTAAAAATCTTTGTTTTCAGGATGAAACCTGTATTTCCCACAAACGGGGTAAAGCAATAATATAGTATAATATATAAGACGCTGTCTGAAAATATAGTGTGCAATGTAATTTGTCGATGTACATGCTCATGCGGGAAAGCAGGGAATCAACTCCCAGACGCTCGGAACGCCGTGGAAGTAGGCTGATCCTCATGAGCCTCCGCACCGCCCACACCCACTGCCGCGCGCTTAAGCCGTGCGGAAAATTTTGACAAAATTAAGACAAATGTACAAAAATTGGGGAAAATGTTTCAAAACTTAAGTTCTAAAACATTTTCGAACATTTATCTCCCTGACGATTTTCCTCCACCCGCTGGCAGCCTGAACCCCTTCCCCTGGCGACGACTCCCCCACCCCTTCGGTCCCGGTATCCAACCTCGGGATTTCGGACCTCGCCCTTGGGGACAGCAACACGACTACTATCGCACAAATATATACGTACCTGGTTTACTATGTGGCCTTATATTTCAATTATAGTTAACACAATCTGTTGGGACTATATATTTATTACAAAATTTGCAAAATATTTTAAACTATGGAATCACGAATCAGATATAAATAATGAGTGGTATTGCTAAATTCTTCCCAAAATTGAATTTGGTACCGGTAGTAACAATGCAGTTCCTTAATACTTGTTACATAAGGTGATGTAACTCAAAACACTCTCTAAAATTTGACTTAGTGAACCCTGTACCGTACACGATAGAACAAATACTTCCCGTGCTTTGGATCAAAATTTTTGGCTTAGTCCTCCGTACAAGTGCGGCCTATGGACCGATGCGCGCCGAATAATTTCGCAAGATTGCATCTTGCATCACTATTAGAAATAAATTAGTTGCTTAGGATTTTGAGAAATTTACTTCGGGGACATTTAAGCTACTTATTTCATCTGTGTTGTGTTGTTCAGTTTTCCAGAGCACTTACGTGAATAGGTCTACTCACTATGTATTTTGTAAAACTTTCTGACTAGTTGTATAAAGCGGATATTAAGTTTCTGACCAGCGGGGTATCTATCCATCGCGGATAATAAAA
Source organism: Trileptium ribeirensis (assembly GCA_030248225.1). NCBI lineage: Eukaryota > Metazoa > Nematoda > Enoplea > Enoplida > Thoracostomopsidae > Trileptium > Trileptium ribeirensis. Next base: position 7,443 of record JASANE010014877.1, read on the forward strand.
AATGCGTGAGTCATAGTGTGTGGAAAATAGCGAGACATTACACGCCGTTGGTGGCGTGCGCACCATTGTTTTCCCTACTACAAACCCACTTACTATCGAGATAATCGAATGTCATGAGCCAGTTATGGACTATTCCAACGGCATTGGGGATATGAGGTGGCAAACATGTGGCTGGAGGTGGTCTTGGTGTTCGCGGTGGCGACATCGTCGGAACTTCGAAAAGTGGTATCTCTGGTTTTAGGAAACCAGACGCTAAAAATTCCATAAAGAGATAAATATATTAAATTAAGAAATCACCAAAGGTTTTAACGAGTAGCAACCTTTTTTGAATTAATTGGATCATCCAATGATCTTTTGATTTATAAATTACAGATTCAAGTTATATAGCGAACTTTTGCCGTAGTAGCTGAGCCTTATGCACGAATTCGCTTTAGGTGTGTACACCGTGGGTTGTTCCTTTGTCCACACAACTCACGCTCTCAATATCGATGTTCAAGCACGCATGACGATTTTACCTTATGTAGGTTGCCACGATTTCCGATAGAGCAGCACCTATGCACGTTTCCCAGCACTATTTTACAAATTAGCGGCAACCTTTATTGACCTTGTATACTTTAAACCGTTATTGCAATCGCGTTTTTGTCGTATAATTTAATATACTTCACAGACCACAAATACAAATATTAATAGCTTAATCATTGTGAACAAACTTGTGAAATTGGGTAATCTGCGATTACACAATTTCGTTGACACCTTACTGAGATTATGTTCGCGTTCGCTAAATTAGGAATACCGACGGCAGAATTGTAACACAGAATTTTAGCCAGATTCTATTTGTGGTTTTAACGCACTCAAAGTGGGTTCGCGCATTATTTAAATTAAATTAGATCATATAGCTAGTATAAAGATTGAAATAAATGTATAACACATTTTTGGCTTAATAGGTTTTTGGAAATTTTCAATTATACGTTGAACTAATTGTGGGTAGGTACTACTTCATGAAATTGGACTGATCGCGCTTGCCACAATAATAAAAAGCCGTGGAGATCGCGTGTTTGCTCCAATGAGTCATGAAAATTACTTCTTTTGTGATCAGCTTTGCTCAAAAGGTCTCTATGCTAATATAATCAGATCAAAGGTACGACAGCAGCCTTTCGCGAAGACCTATGATATATGCATTTAGAACAAATGTTCAAGGTCCCAGGTCCCGGGGGTAGGGGTGCCGCGACGGAGGAGCCGGCCTTCAGTATAACAGGAAAGATCAGTATGTCGGCGGGAAAGGAGGAGGGCTAGGGCAGGTCGGTAGAATGTTGAAACCTTTAAAAGTTCATAATTTTCCCCAACTTTCCTCAATTTTCTCCATCTTGCTTAATTTAATGCCCTTTGCTAAAATATTGCCTTATTTTTCCAATTTGTGCGTATTTTTCCCAATTTTAGCCGTCTTTTGAAGTTTAACGACAAAGGGTGTGGGGTCGGGCCACCTCGTAGGGGGAATTGGGGCTTCTTGTCGAAGGGGTTCGATGTCTTAAGAGGTAACTCTGTTAAGAGTATATATGGTATATATATATATATATATAATACGCTGCAATCAACCTACATGAAGCCCTTCCGTCATTCATCGGGTTAACTGTTGTTCCGATCGATCCAGGCCTTGGTGTTAGCGGAAGATTTCGATTTAGTGGAGGAATATGATGACCAAGGTTTGTAAAATTGTGTTGTTGTCTTGGTAGTAGGCGGTCCACCGGGGTTACGTTTACAGCTGGCAAGCCATGGCGTGATCCGCTCTGACTAGATACAACTATACGTTGCAATTTACCGTCAACAACATTTATAACTGAAGTATCTTCGTTGCCACTACCAATGTCTTCGTTATCAACTGTGTTAGACTCGGATGACTCGACAGCCACGGATATGGGTGGCTCAAGTGGTCGTACCGGATCAACGACTCGAGTAGCATCGGTAGAATACTGGACGATACCGGGAATATTTCCTGCGTCGATAAATACTTCACGCGAAGGTTCTTTGCTCCCGTTGTGACTGCTATTGTTACGATAGTTGTAATTGTTATTATTATTAAAACTATCTTCTTTTGACGCGGATGCGTCTATTGAATCTAGTGCATCTTCACTGAATACTGATCTTCGGACTGAAATGACAAAAATTACTAAATCCATTAGCATTAATTAATGTTGGTTGGTACAATGCATTTCCAAAATATAATCAAATTTCACCTGCACAATTTATGAAGTGACTTTAAACCATTAAATAAGTTAACTATATTAATAAATTGTGACTCTTCATAAAATATAGTACAACGGCTCAGTGATGTGATCTTCATTCGTAGTTCAGAAATCTATACTATAGGTATCAGAATGTGTGAGTGGTATTGCGGAAATTTTTAGATGAATGAAATGCTAAGAATGTATACTTCCGGCGTAAAAGGGCTGCCCAAGCTTTATTTTAACTATATGTTTATTATTTATATTATTGCAAGTATTAGTTATTTCAACGTCATATAATAGCAACTCAAGGGCGCAGCATAGATCTCGAAAGTGGGGTGGTAACTCTGGTCACATACAGCTGGATTTTTCAAAGCACCATTATAGGCATCAAATTCCAACTCTGATGCGACGTTCACGCCTTGATGTCCACAGCGCTTGACAGCATGATACCCTGGACACGCATGTTTTTGAGAAATCTCTTACACTTATTTTTCACCGTATGTACAGTTTGGCGGTGACTACAGGGAAAAGGTTCCAAATGGTGGAGACATTATAATGTAAACGCCCCATGACTTATAGTACTAAGTGGTACCTAGCACAACTGCAAATTAGGTTAAAAACCATGTAAATCATTTAAAGATTAGCCAGAACATCAATCTAATGCCAGTTAGTCAAATGATCCAAAAATATGACATCGACTTTCCTTATAACGCACAAACTCTTTGCAGATTTCATTCAGATTAATTTTCTCAGCATATTCACTGTGTGTGTGGAGTAAAGCCGGGTGATTAAGGCGCGTCTCTGACATAGTTGTACGAAGCCAGGTCATTAAACGAAAGCTTGCGCCACCGGCTAAAGATTTGTTTTATAAGTCGTAGTCGTAGTTAAGTACAATTTTGGGAACGAAAATTGAAGCAGAGCGATGAAATTTAAGCAACTCGAGTATACACCATCTGGAATGCAGCTGAAAAGTGGGGGTAAAACACTATAGTTACACCCCCAGTCCAAACAGTGGGAGGGGGCGGGGGGTAAATATCACCCTACCTCCCCTGGTGCTGCGCCCCTGTAGCAACTTGTACAGAGAGGAGAAACACTGCGACATTGGCTACGGTGTGCTTGTTGATCATTTAGAATACTGCATCTGTCAAAGTTCTAAAAAGATAATACGCCAGCGATGCATTAAAAGCAACATTACGGTTTTTTTCAGTGCGTATCAAACTCGTACGAAGCTTTGTTGGTTCGTCTAGTAGCCAAAAGAAAAAAGTTTTTAAATTTTTAAATAACTTTCAATAGAATATAAAATTTCAAGTGGTATTTTTCATGCTCTAAGCACCTAACGCTTCCTGTGTTGGAAATATATACTGGGATAGAATAATTTCTTTCGTCACATTCATATTGGACAATTTAGTTTTTCTCTGGGAGAATTATTATAAGATCTTTGTGTCACAGTGTCATTTTTTGCTAGGCGATACAAAAAACTTGAAAAAGTTTAAACAAATTTTAAGCGCCGTAGTATAGTATGCTTCGATACATTTCTATGCCAAATTTTGTTGCAATCGGACAAAGTGTACATTCGTAGGCTGTAACAAGCATAACATACAGATAGTTATATATTAGAGAAAGTACTATTGTCCCTTGCAAACATTATAATTCCAGTACAAATTATAATCTATCCTGCGAAGAAAACAGCTTTAATAAATAAAGCTTTTAGTATGGTTTCACATAATTATATTGATGCAGACACAGCAGCATAATTTCTCGCTTCTCCGCCTGAACACGATTTTATTTTGTTTATACTAGTGCAAGGAGTATAATAAATTATTAAAATAACTGAAAGCCTGGTTACTGATCAACCATTAACATTACTATTCCTGGGGCCCTACATACAAGTTCTTGAAAAGCCAAAGCCTTGGATTCCTAGTGTACATACTAAACTAGTAGCTCGTCCCATCGCCAAGGTGGTGAATGCTGAAATTTGTTTAAGTAATTTAGAGACGTACATAGGAAAAACCAATTTTGTCTCAAACCTGCTGCGTATAAATAACGACAGTAGCAGCACACCATGTGCAGATATATAGCGAATGAACTGCTCAACAAAATCATTTTTAGTTTGATCCAAATCCAACATTCTGAAAAAGCAGCGTAATGGCACTTTACAATCTTATAGGTGCTTATTTGCTCTACGAAATGAGTATAAATTTGACTAAGATATCTACATCGGATGTCGAGATACAATATTAAATGTGATATTTCGGGCCCATTTGAGACCAGACCCGCGCTCATTTGGTCCACTTTTTCGGGGAGATGATGCTGGGACCGGGCTTCGCACCCAACTACAAGGCACAAATAGTGATCTCAAGCTTTCGAATAAGCTATCGCGACAATCTGCCGAACCCAATTGCCGTATTAGCATTGATTTTGATCTGCACTGATCCGCCCAGTTGAGCTATACATGTCAACCTAAAAAGTTCAGTTACGGAGATTGTCAAATTTACTACACGGCTTCGTGTAACAGTGTTTCGCAACCTATATCTCGTGACACAGGCTTCGCATTGAAAATGAATCAACTTATCGAGATGTACACATTTGCTGACCATCGCTTTTTGTGGGACCACTCCGTATATAGCTGTGTGCCCGAAGATGGTTCGTAAACCCTTTGCCAGAAAGTGATTTTTAAAATTTCGCATTGTTAGTGCTTGTTTTTACACTAGAATGAGTGCCTATTTTTGTTATCAAGCACGCCGGATACGATGGTACGATACTACCTAGAAGCCAACTTGACTGTATGGAATTTCAAAGGTTTTACATCGACAAAGTCGATTTCCACAATATAGTATGGCTTCAGTTGTTTGGTTACGTATTGCGTACAGCTGATCAAGAATTGTCTATATTGGTTTTCCAGCAGGCTGAATACGATGGCTTGGTCATATAGAGACCAGCACAAATACTTAATCCGATGTCAGTTGTTTTCGATGGGTTTAGGGTCCACGAGGTTTTGGGATTTTCAATGCGTTCAGGACTCAACAGGTCTTAGGGTGGCGTATACATCAAAATATAGCCTGTTTCATGTAATTAAACAAAATAACTTAAAAATGAAATTACGCTCGCTCCGTTGTATCCTCGCTTGCGAGTTTCTAGTAACAACTTGTGGCTTCGCTCGTTTCACTTGCTACACACAGAATTCAATAATACAACGTCGTTTGTTCGGCCCGAACCATAGGGATTAGTAAATGTACGTGTCAAATTATATAGCGGCATATACATTAAAATTTCTATCGGTATACGGTTACATATTTACAATTATAAACAAACTTTGTACGAAAGTTTGGCTTCGACTGTATATTATTGCCATTCAACGTTAATGAATTAGATGACAAAACTGAACGTAGATTTTATGTTATATTTGGAAAACAGTTTCAATAACTGCGGTTAAGGCAAGTTTTTCCATACCACTATCGGTGCGGCTTTGTCAACTTTGGCTCATCAACCAAACACTGCTTATGGTAAATAGGATGCAACAACGGAAGATTGTGCTCCACTTCTTCCATTCTTAATGAATCTGTAAAATTGTCAGTGCTTAACTGGACAAAAACTATGAAATAATCAACTTGGAATAGGCATTAGTCAATTGTAGACGGCAAATGCGAGTTTTTCTGTAAGCAGACTAATTAATCAAGTTTAAAGTTTAAACCAATATCCTTCAGTTGATCGTGATACAGGAGTAATAGTAAACCTATATATTTAATTGGTAAGTTTACATACGCAGTGAAATAGTGGTCACATCGGTACGCCTACAATGAAACTACTTATAAATGAGTGAAATTTTAGAGGTTTTGGACCAAAGTTTTTAACTTGTGCAGTGAGTATTGTGCTACTGTGGCTAGTTGTATATGTGTGCTAAATAAAATTTTATCCAATGCCTAAATTTGATTCATATTGGTCTGCCTATTAACATGTATCCAATTAACGATTGCACTGATTCTGTCCAAAAATGTTTGAACAGAGGCGTTGCAACAGTTGGGTTGTGGTGCGGCCTCCTCAATATTTAACGAAAAATGTAAAAAAAATTTAACTGATGGTGTTATCTGATAAAATGATGATGTAATCGACAGGCCTATCCAAGTTTCAAGTGCTTGCGAGGCGTATGGCTCTGAGACCGTTACTACACCGCAGCAAACACTACAGAAACGACATTTATAGTGTGTTTATACCACATCAGGTCATATTTTCTGTAAAAATTTCAGCTAAATAGATTTAACTATTCTCAAGGTACGAATGGTCACATCCAAATTTGAATCGATTTTAACATGAAAAAGAGCTGGCTTTTTAGCGGGTGGTGTTACACAAAACACACGTGCATAATTATGCAAACTTCTCAACACATCAAACAGAAAAATAATTTAGCCAAATCCTTTTATCCCTCTGACTTACAGTTGTTGAAAAAAAGTCGTTCTTCTACATGCAAGCCAACAATTAGGTATGTCATGAATATAAAAATTTGGATTTAAAAATTTGACAACAAAATTTATACATTTCGCTAAATATATTTTCGCAGAATTAGAGCTAATAGACGGTATACCTATGGCTCTATGGACCGTAACACAGTTGACCTTTGCGCAAAACCGAATGTCAATGCCTGCTTCCGTAGTATAGTGTACTATCAATTCTCGTTTTTTTAATTAACGTTTGCTAGGGCCTACAATCTATAAGACCCAACGGAATAATTGAAAAATATATCAGTTTCACACGTTTTCTGGCATTCTGCTGTTGTTCTAAATAGAACGGAAACGAAAAAAGAATATTATGGTGTACCATTTTCGTGATAAACCAAGCAACCAACCAGCAGAATAATTGGTTTTGCATTAGTTTAATTAAAATAAACGCATATTCATGCAAAGAAAACGCGATATCGATAGCCGATACATTATGTGCAAAACACAAACAAAGCGTTTGCAATACTGCCTAGCCTATCAAGTATATAGTGGTTTTCGAAAGAAAAATGTTGCGTGACAAGTTGTCAAATCATCGACTGAGAGCATAATCTTGTATAATGAGAAACAGGGTAAATAACCTATTTATCCATCTTCCCTAATTTTTACTAAATATTATTCCCCGTTTTGCGCAATGATTCCTCATGATTTTGTAATTTCCTTCAATCAAGATTTGTTCTTGTACAAAATGGTTGCATTTGCAAAGTTTTTCACAAAAATGCCCACAAAAACACAAAGACGGTTTTAGTAGAAACCGGACGAACAGGAAAATAATTAAACGAATTCGACAATAAAGTCGAATGAAACACTGGGTGTGAGAGTAAATTTAGCAACTAAATTTTATTATCGAATGTTTGTAGTAGTATAAAACTAATGTGTTTTAAATGGGCAACTCGTATTTACCTGGTATATAGCTGCTGCACTATGAATTTTCGGGCTAGTACAAAGACAAATTAAAAGTTGTATGCTTGTAAGCGTGTTAGCTAAACGCACTGTATCTCGTAAAACACTCAGTGAAACGAACAAAATTCGCACAGCTGAAACTTAAAAGTACTTGTTCATCATCATTGTTAAAATCTTCCGGCCTCAAAAATATAAATATGGCATAGAAGCGGTGGTCAGACCCATATCGGGGAGGTACATTTAAATAATGATTTATATGTGTGCAAACAGGGACGTCACAAGATGGGTGGGAAATGGATCTGACCTTGCACTATTTACTGACAAACGTGAAAAATTAACTGATGGTGTTATAACAAAATGATTGTAGACGACCGCCCCTCTCCACATTTTTGCCCGCTCCCTTAATTGCTGAAGAGCTTGCCATGCCACTCTGAACACACATTTATACGTCTACAGATATATAATAACAAGTTTGACAAACGTACACACAATATAACGAGGGAAAAATGTGTTTCCACCTGCGAGCTTCCAAGGACACTTTTATGTAACCCTGATTTTCTTGGATGCATCTAGGAAATCGTTTTTCTGGTAGACTGATTTCAAAAATTCAATGTTGAATTTGGCTTCCACATTTAGGCTATATTGTTAATAATATGTGTTATAATGATATTAACATATCGTGAGATTAGTACGAATTAATAATGTAAAATCGATCAACTTTAACAAAATATTTGGAAACAAAATACTGCTCAAATCGTACTAAATCTATGCTTTAGCTGAAAATTTGGCACTAATTCTCAAAAATCGAGCCCGGTGTGCTCCTTGACTTTGCGAAAAATGTTATTATTATGAAAAGCATTGATAAATTACATACACAGTCAATGCAAGTACTTTTTACGCAGCGCCTGCTTTTTATATACCACTAACGTTGTTTATGTAGGGGCTATGAAAACAAAATAGTAAGCTCGCGCTTATTACAAATGTAGATTGAAATATGTATATTATTAACATATCAACATTGTCTGTGGAACAAAAGCCTAAATTCTGTAGAGTCCGTTGTAGCTACAGTTGAAGGTTCAAGCAACGACTGTCAGCAAATTCAGACTGGCATATCAAGTGAAGTTTTAAATATGTTTAAGACGTGAGATATATTTACTGGTTTTTGATATATCCATTAGTACATAGAAGCATAACTACGTGATTCCGAATAGAGGCCGCAGTCGGGTCGGGTCTCATCACAGACTCGGTTCGGGTCGCGGGTCAAATTCGAGTCCAGCGATGGACCCAAAAATTCATCGAATATCACGTTCCATCTACGTGCAGTACAAAATTTTACGTAATCCCAACTTAAGCTGCGATAGAGGCGAGAATGATCGTGTAATACTGTATTACACACGCGATAAGTATTTACTATTTTCATTCTGGATATTTTGTGCTGCACATACAGAATATGTATCTTGAGAGACAGCAGTTGAGTCATGTAGGGTCTCCGAATTGTTGAGTAGATTCCGAAAATTTGTACCCGGAGCGGTCTGTAATTCGGAACATTGGCTTATTTACTAACTTACTTTGCTTTCAACTAACATTACCTTGCTCACTAAACGTTAGAGCATTAAGCCGAAAAATCTCACCATAATGAAAAATTGTGTGACACCAAATCACCGCGCAAAAGTAAATATTTTCCTCGTAAGTCATAATGCAAACGACCTATATTTTTAGGACAGTATTGTATATTTTTTAATTTTTTACCTCAGATGCAACTTAATATTGCAAAAAAAAACTGAGCACAAAAAAGCGTAGCACAGTTGCCTGTAGTCTCGATTTATTAAGTTTGTATATATGACAAAATTATTCCTCGGCTGGTATTTGTGATACGCATAAATATGAAAACCAGATTAGTGTGCATATTAAGAGCATTATATTACAATTGCAGCAACATTCATAATGAATTCTGAAAGTTATCAAATCTTTCAAAACTCATTTAGATTTACTGCTTATGACGGCGGATATCTGTCGCAACTGTAAAATTAACGGTCAAGCTCGCAATATTTGGTTATTAAAATTTCCAAAACTTTCAATATGTGTTTCCTCCAAATTTTGAGTTCAAATTCCATAGCAATATCGCTCAAATTCCAAAAATTAAAGCTTTTGGTATATTTTTTGCTCTTTCAACAAACTTAACCTATGTTCCTGTGAAGTATTTCTACTGGACGTTTTCCACCAAACATGTCCGTGTTATTATGATAACTAGCCCTTGCATTATTTACAGTTAAGCCAGTGTTTTGTCAGAAAGCATGATTGCGTCATTCCCTATATCTGCCACGCCACATCAGGAACTTTATTAAAGATTTGCTACTAAAGAGATGTGTGAAGCTGCCCCGAAATTCTGCATTTTAGCTTAGAGGTCATGGCCCCTCGAGCTCCTTCTAAAACCGCCACGGTCGAAATGTAAGCTGTAATAATGAAATTTGCCGAAAAACCGGCGGAACACACGTTATTCAGCTATATGTACACTACTTTGCGATTCCAACATGTGCAAGAAACATCGGGGACCCGGCTGAGCTTAAATTAACCTCGGGTATAGAAACGCCCGGTTTTGGTAAATATGTTGAATTATAGACCGCCAACTGCGATTCCTAAATGTGCAAAAAATAATACAAAACATTTTAGTAGACAAGATTAAGACAAAACATATATGACGCATAGCAGGCAAAAATAGACCATACTAATGGGTCAGTCATAGTTTCTAAACCACCAATACTTTTTCGATTAAGCTGACTTACTCATTTGTGTGAAATGAAAGCTCTATCGCATATAAAATATGTAAGCGAAGTAAGCGTTAGCCATGAAATAATTAACGTACTGTGTTAAGCGAAAACTTGATGGTAGAAATGGTATTTAGAAAGCCGATAACAATATTATATGCACATGAGATCGTATTTGAGGTACCAGCTTAAGAATCAGTTCCTTAATGATGGTTGAAGCATAAGTAGTGTAAGCATAGTTGCTCGCAGCAATTGCTATATCTATGTTAAAAATTGAAAAATTTGCAAAAATTTTGGAGTCCACGGATGCACGTTAAAATTCTATATTTGTCCACCGTCACTAGGCGCGTAGCCGCAGGCGCAGGGCATACTTTTCAGGATCGCTAAGCCCTAATATTGTAAATTTATATCGGTTGCTTCGCAAGTTTAGCATCATTGAGCTAAAGCTATTCATCAGCCTCTAGCTTCATAACTGTGAATTCCTTGCCAGTGGCACTCGCCGCCCAGGTTAGATGATCAAGAAACAGGCCCACTTTCTTCAAAGACCTCCTATAGCGCGACCAGACACATTAAATAAAAGGTTCCCGCTTAAGGATATTCTTAAATCGATCAGGCTGTTATAACCAAGAAATTTTGACAGCAGGTGCTAAAAGATCCACTAAATTTTCAGGACATCGCTCATTAAACCGATCCACAATGTCTTTTTGAATGCGCTAGTTATGCGGAACCACCTAGTTATTTCCAATATGTCGTTGACTGTTGAATGTGTAGGATTATGCCCGTTACGTGTACCCACTACTCCCCGGGCTCAAGATTCGAATCCGGAAACGGCTGTACCCGCGGCTACCCTACGCTACGCACATTTCTGCATTGGTCTAAAAGTTATGACTTCATTGAAGCATAAAACAGATAAACATTGATGATTTTATCATATATGACTCGAGGCAGGAACTAGCCTGGTATATTAACAAACTACAACATGATGTTCCACACTTTGATTTTTGTATACCTAATTTCCAACTAGTTGGTCGGTCTAGATTATTGCTCTTAATTGATTGCTACACTACTAACTCGCAAACCGAATTGATTATGGACCACGTGAGGCTACTCGGTGTTTAATGATCGTTTAATCGTTCTAAATCGATCTCTGTGAGCCCTTTAAAATCCCACGATTGCAATTATGCACCGGCAATACTTTAGAGCCAATGCTACGGCTAAGCACATGTCAAAACGGTCGCATGCTTTAATTCTTGCGCCAAAATCCAAAGATACAAAAACTTTTCAAGTTTATAAATCATACTTAAGAAAAATTATAATTTAAAAAGCGATTTTTGTGGTTCATGGCTCTATACCTTTTTTGATGCGCTCTAAGCAAATATATATATCTGCCTTTATCGTATTTAGTAACCCTGAAAACCCATAGACTCATTCTAATGACCTCTATACATGCACAATGAAAAAGTGGAAAAATTTCAGTATTTTTGGTTCCAAAATTTACATAAGTTTAGAGTTAATAACATACTCAATGTTGGGTTAAACAATAAAACTAATGTGTGAAACGGAATAAATAACCTCCAAATCCCATCCTTCACCCCAACAAGCAAAAACATAGGCTGTAGAAAATTTGAAATTTTATTTTTAGGAGTATATATTTTTTAAAGTCTAAAAACATTTACTCTGATAAAAATGCATAACTGGAAACTAGTTAGTAGGTCCTGATGGGATACTTCTGAGCCTCATTTTCCATTCGACTTCTCTTGAAAGTTATAATCTAAAATGATTGGTGACTCCAAAAGGACAAAATCAAATAGGCTTCAATTCTGAGATTTTAGGTATGAAAATTAAACTTAGCGCAATTCCAACGCTATGCGCACTACTACATTCTATTACCCGTTGAATAAAAGAATTGCAACAATCCTTTAATCTGACGAGGAGTTATGCGACGAACACAATTACAAATAAATTTTTGTTGCATTTGTGCGATATTCGAGGAAATTTCGTTTCAAAAAACACGTAAGCTTTGTTGGAATACCTCTCAAACCGCTCCAACCAACAACAATAACTGATAATCCAACGAAGTCGAAGGGTTTCTGCAGAAATTGAGCAAACAGTCCAGGCTATTACGCTAAATAGAGTGGTAAGGTTTGCATGACATCAAATTGTTTTCTGAATATTCCATACAATTCACAACTTGTTTGAAGAATGGGAGATAATCCAATGTGAATCCTTCAAATGAGCCATATGAATCAACAACCGACCAGTATAAAGTTATACCACAAGTTAACACATATGGGCAACGAGGTCTTCGATTTATGGATTATATGTTTGTGCGACACTTTTAACTGTGTGCAATACAAAATCAAATAATAACTAGGGACTCTAGTTTTGAACAACAGTCCCTTAAACGACAGACTAGTGTGACTAGCCATTGCAGTGAAAAGCAATACAAAATCAAATAATAACTATGGACTCTCGTTTTGAACAACAGTTCCTTAAACGACAGACTAGTGTGACTAACCATTGCACAGTGAAAAGCAATACAAAATAAAATAATAACTATGGACACTAGTTTTGAACAACAGTTCCTTAAACGACAGACTAGTGTGACTAACCATTGCACAGTGAAAAGCAATACAAAATCAAATAACTATGGACTCTAGTTTTGAACAACAGTTCCTTAAACGACAGACTAGTGTGACTAACCATTGCACAGTGAAAAGTAATACAAAATCAAATAATAACTATGGACTCTAGTTTTGAACAACAGTTCCTCAAAACAACAGACTAGTGTGACTAACCATTGCACAGTGAAAAGCAATCTTAATACTCAAGAACACAAAGCTGTATTGTATAGTAAAAATCGGTTAATGTTTACAAAGTGGTTTACAGTGACACATTTCCGTAAAACTCACAGTATACTAACCACAACATTGTATAAAGTGGTACGGTATGGATTTAACACTTGGAATAACCATCTGTTTACTCTGAATGCTGTGGTACTAGCAGTATGTATTAATCAAGTTTGTCTTGAGTAGTATGTAATCTACATTGCCCGGCCCGGACCGGCTTTACAGTTAGTCAGCCCGGACCGGTCTAGACCGAACCATTTCTTCAGGTTGCGTCACTAGTCGTGTCATAACTTAACAACTGCCACAACTATGCCATAAAGAAATGACAGGTTACATCATCATATATCTTGCGCGATCTTACTGGTGAAAGTCACACAATGGTATATTTTTAGAAATAAAGATACCCATACATGCCGATGGTGAAATCAAATACAAATTGGTTTATAAAAATGTTGGAGTCGTGCAACCCGCCAGCCATAAATGTAATTATCAGGCCTTGAACAATAGTCTGTCTAGCTTAGCCGCAGTGTAGTACAAATGGCGCACGGCATTGGTATGGACGTTATATTAGCTATGGTAAAGAAAGTAGTGGCTATATGAAAACGATAAAAATATCCGACCATAATATATACAAGGTAACAATGCTACGAGGTAACAAGTAAAACATATATGTTTATTCACGTGAAATTTTGGAACGAGATTTCCGTCTCAGCAATTTAAGTTAATGTCCACTATGTGTTTTGAAATATGTTTTAATGCAAATGCTTGGGTCACGCACGATTTTTTCAAAACGGTTGCAGTTATACTAGCAACAGAAATATAGCCGACTGTCAAGTATTGGGCAAAATACCGAAAGCAATATTATACCACAGGATAGTATCCAATGTTTAACAAAGCGACTTGATTTTAAGATATATTTTAATACTAATACACGCTATGCGTTAAGGTTCTACTTTAAGATTGTATTTTACGACTTTTCGACTTTTAGTATATTACAGGTTCGTTCACTATACCAAAAAGACCAGTAGCTGGCATGGAATGCCTTGAAGTGTGGAAATTTTAATACCGATATATACTTGTTCGAACAAAATGCAAATTCAATTTTCTGAATTATAAACAAAGTGTATATATAAATTAAAATTAGTTTTAAGAGAAAATTTTAAGCATAACAATACACTTGCTTACTTATAAACAGAGTAGCTTAAAAATCAAACAAATTCTTCCAGATTTCACTATGTAACATAATTAGCTGTCAACGAGGCATATATAGTGGCTGAACATGAGTAAATTGCTAAAACTGATATTAAAAATCGCCATATTTAAATTATTTTAAACCTCTAACTTACAAATAATGCTGAAGCACTGGCACTTATGCATTTTATAAACACCACTCGTTTTAGCAGTCGGCATTAGGTTTCTGTGGCCAGTATAACGATGACATCTTTGAAAAAATCCTGTGTGGTAGCAGCATTTCCATCAAAACGTATTTCAAAACACAAAGCAAACATTAACTTAAATTGTTGAAACGGAAACCTTGTTCCAAAATTTTGCATGAATACACAAACGTGTTTTACTTTTTACATCGTGGCATTTTTACCTTGTATCATTATTTTTACAAAGTCACAAGATACACTTCGGATTCAGAGTAAAATTAGCATGAAACATCTTGATGAAGCTTCGGTTACTTCTTGTGGACGACCATATATTAGCAAATTGCTCCGTCATTTGACGTAAGAAACATTTATAGATAAATCATAAAAAATATAATACAGGTGCATCTGGGCTCGAGGCTGGGTTCAGCTTTAGAACCGAGCCGAGCCTGCGATTATTTTTGAAGAGCCGAGCCGAACCAGAGCCTAAGTACGCGAGAGCCGAGCCTACTGTATTTGGGAAAGCTGAAGTGGGCTCTTTTAATTACAATTGTAGAACCACGAACCTGACTATAACAGCTACAGTATAGTACAACAGTCTGCCAAAAGCAAGAACAGCCCAGATTAGGCCAAACCAGCCCATGAGGCCGCATCATATCAACGCCATGGGTTCTGGATATGCTATGCATAAGCCTTAGCCTATGTTAGCTCTTTATAAGACATCCGATGATCATTGGGGTCAAGGCTTCTATACCGGCTCCGCCACAAGCTCGGCTCCTCAATTGGTGATGTACCCCCCACAACAGCCAAGCATCAAACACATAATGACCGCAACCTCTCACCAAGCCAATTTACGCCCATTTGAGAGCCGAGGCGGCGCCCCACCCTTGCACTCGGTTCTTGAGCATGTAAAGCCAACGCATTCATGCCCAAAAGGGTTCAGGGGCTACACCCCTCAGGCCTCGAATCCCCTCCCAACCCAGACGCTGTTTTACAGCCCCTCCCCTGGAGGTTCCACCCTCAGACACCCCTTCCTGAAGGTACCACCCTCATCCTGCCAAGCAGCAAATCCATAGGTGCTCATCCCACCTTAAACCCTGCTACCCGCTACACTTCGGACATCAGCCTGTAGCTCAGAATCCTGGATAATTAAATACTGACTTCGAATATATATGCTTTGAAAGCATTCAAAACCATAACACTGGTAACAACTGTATAAGCTCAAAACCCAAACTACAAGCTCACCAGTAATGACAACTTTATTTGCTATAATTCTTCCAGATAAAATAATCAAGCTTTGGCGATTTCGTCAAAGGTTATTGAACGAGATAACGGCACGGCACGTCATCATGTGATTATTAAAGTTATCAAAATTCCATTTAATAAAAAGCATTGAATTAATCAATGACCCAGATGTTCTAAATTCACGTTTTGTTCACGTCAAAACAATATATTGGTAATTTTTAACTGTTAATTTATGATATATTTAGCTCTGCCTACATAAATTTATATACAAATTTGGAAACGATATTCAATTCTTTGTGAAATAGATGAGGTTTTTTTCCCTGTTACAAAAAATTCAAGGAAAATGCAACCAAGCGGAGCACGATATTTCGTGATGGGACACAAACCAGCGGCACCGGTTTTGTACAAAAGGTAACATAAAAGGAATCAAAATGCAAAGGTCTCTAAAGTATCCAATTCGACGAAGTGAGCAACACACAATTTTTCTGTGTTTGTTAGATATCCGGATAATAACTTTGAAATAGTTGAACTTGCAAAAGAGGCAACCTGCATTGCGTTACTAGTACACTGATAACCTACAGGAATGGTTAAACAAGAACATTACTAAACATAAGACACATAGTAAAATGATTACTAGGAAACGAGAAAACAATTGAATTGCCGTTTGTTCTTCAAGAACTTATTTGAGGGTAAAACAAAAAATTATCAATTGTTCGCACTTGTGAATAACGAACGAGAGTACCTCAGTGAAATTATGCATTTTAGTTTATGTGCTCTAATTGAGCGATCCACCTGTGTACACAGCCGATAACAGACGATATAACGCTTATTTTAAAAGTCGCAACTTGCTTTTTTCTTGTTATGGGAATTCCAAGGTCAGTGAACAATCTGTCTGCAGCAGCTTCTACTGGATTCCTTGTACATGTATGGCTCATTTGACACGTGTCCGCCGATTAACAAATATGTTTTCCATATATCCCAATGTTTGTGAATTTATATAATTTTCATATATATTTTACCGGGAAAATCAGTCACATTAGCATAAACTTTGCTTGTTGTATTTTACGATTTACAAATGGTACAAAGAAACTACGACAACAGATACTGATTTATGATGGCTTCTAAGTATCAACATATATTAATTTGTTACTCATACTCAGTCTCTATTTCCTTGCCGGCGTTAACCGCAATTGTATATATTACATATTATATATATATATATATATTACATATATATATTATGGCATTTAACATATGTATATACATATTTCTTCGTTACATACTGTATACGTTTGCGAGGTAATTTTATTTTTGAGACAATATTTTCTGAAACGATTATAAAACATGTGCTAAAATTCTAGCGCTGAATTCTATTTAAATTATAACGCTAATGTAAATAAAAAAATTCGCAACTATTAACAATAATTCTGAACAGTTTGACGTATTTTCGAAATCAAATGGCCTTTTTGTATTGAATTTGAGAATAACTCTCTTGTATTGCATTTTGTTTCAGTTCAAATTACATTTGCTTTATGACACACTAACCGAAGTTTATCAATCACTAATTATGAAGTAATAATGCCTCAACATTCACTTTTACATTGATACAATCAGCATTTTTATACCGAGCGTTGAGCTTGGAAACAAGAAATTTTATATGTCTAAAAATAATAATTATATTAATAGCTTGAGCTGCGAACTAAATCACTCAATATGACACAAGTATTTGATGTATGGTCATTTCTGACTTGACACTGGACCGGTTTGGAACCGAAACTGTTTCAAATTCGTTTATTTTAGATTGCAAAATAGAACTTTTCATTTTTAACAAATTTACAATACGATATATGGGTATATGTAGATTGAAGAAATTATATATTTAAGGCTTGGTTTACACGTCAAACTTTTTGCTCAGATTTTGAGCTCAAAATTTGAACAAATTTTCATTAAATTTTGTTCTCAAATTTTGAAAGCATTTTTTGTGAATTAGAACTGGCAAATACTGTTTAAATTTTGGCTTCGTATTGCATTAACCAATTAGGGTAAGGAATAGAACGTGAAAACGTTTTGAGCTCAAAATTTTTATCAAAAATTTAAAGCAACTTTTTTCACATTTGTGGTCTGTTTAAACCTGTGAACACTGTTTGAACTTTTCAAGGATATTCCTTTAACCAACCATCGTGTGTAATGTATTACCTGGAAAAGACATATTTTGATTTTTTGATAAATAATTTTGATCTCAAATTTTTAAACATTACAATTTTATTTTAAAACTCACCATTTTAAATTTTAATCAAACTTTGAGCTGAAATGTTGAACAAAAAATTTCAAGTGTGCACACACCTTAAAGAGGTTATCAATGCTTCAACTTTTTGCTAAAATTTTGAGCTTAAAATTTTATACTGACGACAATTCTCTCCCTAAGAATAATTGCGACGTTTCAAAATTTGATCTCAAATTTTTTCAGGTAATCCATCTCGTCAATTATTGACCAAAGGAATATCATTGAAAACTTTGAACAGTGTTAGCACAATTAAACGTATCAAAAATACCAAAAAAATATGTTTTTAAATTTTGATAGAAATTTTATCTAAATTTGAACACAAATTTCGATCAAAATTTGAGCGTTTAAACACGCCTTTAAGGAACTAAATAATAACCCAGCGGCATGGCGCACCTAGGTTGGACAAAACCAGAAGTAGTAAAAGGCACAAGTCAGAGATATATGTGCTAAAAATGCTACTATGGGTTACTATTTTCTAGAAAGATGTTATTTTGTGACAATGGTGAATTTTCGGTAATTTAGTGCACGGAAGGTCTAACACTAAATCGGAATGACCCTGAATGGTGTTACAGAGCGGCAATTGCGGTTGGATTTATGATTTGATAGACTTCCGGGTAAGTCGGCAAACTCCGGGTAACTTAGCAAAAATTAGCACTAATTGGTTTAATCTGGGGAAAATTATAGAAAAAAAGGCAAAAAGTTAGCATTACTCGAAATTTTGGAAATTATGAAGACTGAAATTTCGAAAGTTACCCCTCTCCATCGTAATATTTTCACTCTTGTCGGTGATACATCTGGATGTTCACCCGTTGCCTAACGTAACTACTGATTTTTTACGTAGAACGACAAACGCCAGCACGTAGTCCTTGAACTCTCCTTATATAACCGTTCCGGGCGAAATACTTGAAGTGCGTTATTATTATGGTGCCATTGGTTCAAGTAGAGTTTTTCCGACCAAAGATATAAGTAATATCTGCATAATATATTCCATATTGTTAACTATTTTGCTAGTATTTTTTTTAGATGCCGCTGACACAACGAAGTCGCTCTTAGCAGACACAGCTACGAATGAATTAAGTTAGTAGTTTTATTGTTTTTGTCTGACTATGCGCGGTACATGTGTTGTAATAATAATGATAAATCGGTATATAAACACCCATACTCCTTCTAACAACTAGTCAACAGCCTCATTATTTTTAATAACACTAATTAAGATGGGTCCAATTTTATAGTCAGTGTCAGCAAATTGCCTGCTCAAAGCGGCAACAGAACAACTACGAGAGACTAGTGGCGGATTCCAGTGCGCCAGAAGTTTACTGGATAATACAACGTAGATATGTGCATTTTCACAATGTCATCATTTTATACGCGTATATTGTACATTTTATATATTGTATGTATATATAAGCTGTAGAATGTACACATTATACAGCGTATATATTGTGCATCATACGGTGAATATCATCTAGCTAGCTGCACATCAAATCATAGTTCAAAATGAAGACAAAATAGCTTAGCAAGCAGCATTGGCCTACATAGTATTTATCTGGAAAAAACTTAGCCTCAATCCATGCAAGAAAATTATTAAAATCTGAAATACCTTTGCGTGGATATGGCTGAATACACATTGCTACACTAGTCTCAAATAGGTGTCCTCAAGAAAGAATCTGTCAAAGAAATAGCGGATCTTGTGTATTTCCACCCAACAGTATGTGAGTGCTTCCTATATAAAGCATTTCTAACACTCTTTCAGCTGTGACGTCAACATCCTAATGGTATGACGAATGTCTTTATAGCCGCATGATACGATCTACCTTATCAATAGTTTCTTCTTATATTTCCACGAATTCTTTTTAATGGTAATTCATAACATTATTTAAAATAGTATCCAATTTATTAATTCTTGACACCGGTCGTTGGTCCTGTAGCAAAAACTGCGCAGCATCTCAAAATTTGAAAATAACGTCGGTTACAGTCGTTACGCAAACTATAACATTACATTTTATACTGATGGTTTTTTCATACTTATCCGAAAGTATCGAAAAAGTATCATGTACTACACACTGCAAAAACCTAACATTATCAAACCGTCTTTGGTAGAAAATGGTATCGAATTTGTGAAGCCGAGAAGTACTTTCTATAGCAATAGTTTCTATTTTTTTTCATACTTATCCGAAAGTATCGGAAAAGTATCATGTACTACACACTGCAAAAACCTAACATTATCACACCGTCTTTGGTAGAAAATGGTATCGAGATCAGTGAAGCCGAGAAGTACTTTCTATAGCAATAGTTTCTATTTTTTCATACTTATCCGAAAGTATCGGAAAAGTATCATGTACTACACACTGCAAAAACCTAACATTATCACACCGTCTTTGGTAGAAAATGGTATCGAATTTGTGAAGCCGAGAAGTACTTTCTATAGCAATAGTTTCTATTTTTTTCATACTTATCCGAAAGTATCGGAAAAGAATCATGTACTACACACTGCAAAAACCTAACATTATCACACCGTCTCTGGTAGAAAATGGTATCGAATTTGTGAAGCCGAGAAGTACTTTCTATAGCAATACACAAAACGTTACCAGATGCTAAATTTATGTGCATACAGTGTGAAATTATTTATACGGTAAATTCATATAAAATATAATCTAATAAACCAAATCGCAGTGACTGTCGCAGTGGCTAAGTGGTCAGTTGTCGCCACGGAATAATTACAATCCTGAATTAATACACGAGACTAACGCGTTTCGTCTCAAATTGCTTTGGTTTTTGAATATATTTACGAAACAACAGTTTTTGGTAACGAGACCATTGTTATTACAAACCGCGTCTTTTTCCATAGAATACGTCTTTTATAAGTTTATCGAATCCTCTTTCTACTAACTGCTAACATCTTTGTACAGTATTCGCTAGGTCTAACCTTAGTTTTCTAGGTTTTTTTCCAGATCCCATGAGAACCACATATTATAAGTCTATGATCAACACACTGTTTTACCAAATATTAGTGTGTCATAAATTGAATCCATGACTTCATGAGAGAGCTTGATTATTTTTTGTCTCAGAGGCTGCTGTGACATATTTATTCAGTAGAAAAACTTTACTAAACGTCTGGCTGTATAATACTGAGTATACGTTTCTTTTAGACAATATATGGTGTTTTTAATGCAGATGATTCACTCTTATAGGTAATTATAACTTTATCAATGCAGTAAAAAGAATTATATGTCAGTTGCTGAATACAAATTTGAATTACCAGTTGAAAATCGTTTTAACTAAAAGACTACTGTATATATTCTCGGATTCATGAAAAATATTGGTCTCGGAATTTTCCCAGGTTCGCCCGAGATGGATTGGGGTGATTATTGATTTTTCCATCTTGTATTGTGTACGACATGATTTTTCATTACTAAGAATACATTGGTTTGTTCTCAACCAGTTTGTAGCAATACAACAAGTGCTTGCAGTCAGTTCAGTGATCCGCATGGTACTGATTAGAAGCGCGGAACTTATAAGCCATAGCCAGGTTTTAAAAATTTCTGAGCATAATAATGCCAAAGAATCTGTTTATCAATGATGTAGAAGTTGACATTTGGTACAAAGCAAAAGGCCTTGGTTATAGCAGCACTGCAGTCAAATTATTCAGTAAATGTTGATGATGTTATATTTTCAGATAATACAGCGGCTACTGTTGTTGCTTGTGCATCTAGCTGAAACCGAATTTGGCATGACAACACGGCATATTTTTTATGATTTTAGGCTCTAAAGCGATCATGCAAATGTCCAATAAGTTCTAAAAAATGAATAAAACAGAATAATTATACTTATATTATATTATTATTTCTCTACATTTTTATGTCCTGAAGAATCATGTTAGCCTCTAGATTTCTAGTAAAGGTATAGGGAAAAGTAAATATGAAGGGACACAGTTACTGCTGGCACTAAATCTGCCTCGTTATATTCGATTTGCGACAGAATTCTGCTATTTATGCAATTTTAGCACCTTAGTACCTCCCATAAACTAAGCTTTTACTAATATTGTTGCTTTGAAATTAGTCAAAATTCGGTATATTTTAGTTTATGCTAAATATTTTGCAACATTTTTGCTGTTTAAACTCGGTAATCCTAACATGTTCAACTTCAGTTTCTAGTTCGGACAATGATAATGTTGAAAGAATGGAATTAAAAAGCATATTCCTGTTTTTGATCACAGCGGCTTTAGGTTTTTAACTCCTGATGCCTAATGTCAGTAATGATCCGTTTTTAACTTGAGCACTATCTTCGCGGTTTCAGTCACAGTTTCACGGTTTATTACATAGGTATTATTGTTACTATTAATTAGCATTTTTATTTGTAATTTTGAAGTATATTTTAGTAATAATATGAATGGTAATTTGTTGCTGTATTATTTCCGGTTTAGTCTTGATATTTATGTGTTTCAGATTCGGTGAACAAACGCGGTGTGGTTAAGCCCGCCACCACAGATAGTACAGCGCCACCTCCGGGCGTTACTGCTGTAAGCAGTATTGCGGAAGAGCGTAAAAAACTTAGCATTGCTCCTGGCCAACCTCAGTCGGGAGGCGTCGACCAAGGTTCAACAGGCGATGTCGGTGGAGCGACGATTGAAGGCTCCGGCCGTAAGAAGGAGCAATCTGTCCTACAAGCGAAGCTAACAAAGTTAGCTATTCAAATTGGATATGCAGGTAATAATCAAAGTACAATCTTCATTTTTACACTACAAGACTTGGGTTTACCATTGTGTTGCTGTTGTTATGGCGAATCAGATCGCGTTTAAAGTCATTTTTTAATGTTTTACAACTCGTATTAAAAATTACAGGTCACAAAATTTCTAAGCCTGTCTTGAAAAAACTGCGACAATCTCCCTAAAGCTTCAAATTTTCCTTGATTTTTCTGGAGGATCATCTGTTGTGGTTGATCCCTTGAAATTAGTCGTATTTGAAAATAAAAAGTTTGACTTTAGTTAGAAACGAAGCTATTAACTAAAGTTTCAGTATAAGCCTTAATTTTAGTTATCACATTAAGTTTGGAAGGAATTTGTTCAATTATAGCTAGATCTATAGCTAGACGAATTATCAACAAATTGTGTCGTATCCAGAAAATTTAGATGGTGTCGTATAGTGCGAAGATCTTACTATATATAAGCTTGGAGTCATTAAGACAACAACATGTTTTACTTCCATTAGCACCCCCCCCCCCTCCGTTGACCGAATAGAGCCTCGCGGGAGCGTGAAGCAATGGGTTTGAGGCCCTGCTTAGTTTTCTGCGATAGCACTGCTCCCATTGGTTATCCCGCAAGTGCTGTCCATAAAATGAACGGCTGTGTAAAATCGGGGTGTATTAATACCACGGGTTCATCTAGAAGCGCTGGTTTCAATTTCTAAAAGGCGTCCTCGCACCTAGGGGTCCATTTGAATTCTGCATCTTTACGTTTTAACTCATTCAAGGGCTCGCATATATCTGAGTAACTTGGTATAAATTTGTGATAGCATCCTTGATTAGTCCCAGGAAACTTTGAAAGCTGCTTTTACGACTTTGAATTAGATCCGTTAAATGATCCTCAAAGGTTGTCGAAAATACTAGTATGTCATCGATGTAAATCAAACATTTTTCCCACTCTAGCCCTTTTAAGATCATGGCAACATACATCGTTGGAAGGCTCCTGGGGATGAATTTAGTCGAAACGGTAGGAACGTTGTATTCATATTGCCCATGAACTGTCACGAAGGATGTTTTATCCTTCGTTTCTGGGTTGAGTTCTAGCTGCCATAAGCCTTTATTTAGATCTAAACGAGACATTAGTTTGGTATTTCAAAGGCATCCTGAAAATGTCATCAATTCTAGGTAATGGATATGCGTCCTGCTCTGCTACCGTGTTTACCTTCCGAAAGTCCACATATAGTCGGAGCGAGCCATCGCCCTTGGTTACGTACACTATCGGTGATCCCCAAGGTGAGCTTTATGGTGATATTAGTCCCGCATATAGCATACCATTTAGTTCCTCTCTGAGCGGTTCACGTAAGGAGTGCGCTAGTCTGTACGGTGCTTGCTTGATTGGCTTAGCATCTCCGGTTTCGATGCGGTGCCCTAATGCTTTATCTTAATGTTGAAGGTCAAAATCATGCGTGCTGAAGACATCTGCATTTTTAGTGATCGTGGTTTCCAACCGCTTTAGCTCAAACGGAGACAATAGGGTCTTATCAAAATCTATTTTACTCAAGACCGTTTGAAATCTTTTCATGGTCAATTGACCGTTTCCCTGCCTCTATGTGTTGGAGGATCCTTTGAGGGTGCGCTGTAATGTTATTTAATTGTTTGGCAGGTTTGTGCTCCTCGTCAACCAGATCAAGTTTTCTGTTGTGTTCTTCAAGAACTGCACGTTGGGGTTCATCATTACCTCGCCTATTGTTTGTCCTGCATAAATAGTGACCGGTGTGTTTCCGAAATTAATTACTGCGATCGGGGTGGTTCTTCGGCGTCTTAACACTAATGCATCTGCCATTGCGATATCAACCATTTCTGGTGCGGGCACTAATAGTGCCAGTCCCACACCTGTTTCTGCTATTTCAGGAATAGCATTGATAAATGTTTCAGTGTTTGGTTCTGTGAGGGTGAGCTTTCGACACATTACTGCGATTAGTGGTGGGTCATACCGTTCTAATCCTGCAAAAGGCAATCTCAGCCTCTTCCTCATCCACTGCTATTTCTAAGCAACGTTCCTTCCGATCGATGATGCACTTTGGAAATTGGGACATAAAATTTGTTCCTGATGCATGCAGTGATAAGGTGCGGTTTTAGTGACAAGTAATTCGGTTCGTGCCTTTATGGACCCGATCGACAAAGGTACGCTTATGCTGCCGTTGAGCGCTAATTCCTGTTTGGTGGCAGATACTATCGGAGTGGCAAGGTTGAAGCCGTGCAAGAGGCTGAATTTAGATTGACCAAGTATTGTGAGACGATGGAAACATCTGCCCTGTATTTATTAGTGTAAGTACCGGGGTGCGGTACAGGAACGCGTTGATTAGCAAGGGTGCATGCATGTGATGTATCACGTTGACCTGTCGGTGGTAGGCTACTGTCCGATGTCCTCTGCGTCGGGATTGATTAGACAAAGCAAATCGTTCAGTGGGTTCTAAAAGAACGACGCTTTCGTCTTCGTTGGTGGCGTTTATCCGAGCTAAGCGACGAGGGCTCGTTGTACGTAATTCGAGATGTTTTGTGGGTGCAGCTGGGGCTGAAACGGTTGCTCGGCGCATGTTTGCGGTTCCATACTCATTGTCCGCCTCAACAAGCGGCAAATCGGGTCGCCTTAGTTCCTCCCAACCACATGGCTGTTGTTGCCACCAGCGCTGCAGGCGTCCCTGTATACTATTAGGACAGAATTCAGGTTTCCTCCTAAAGTAAATTATTGCCCCTAGGCCTGTAAGTGCTGACTAGCACAATAAGCATCCACAGGTAGGGAGCTATTCCGATCGTAGTGATGTACGGGAAGTCGTTAATTACCTTCTTCAACTGCTTGTCTGCTATTTGCTGGACTTGTAAGTTCGTCGCTTTGGCATGGTCCAACGAGCTCCAAGCAATTGGTTTAAGCGGTATCTCTTGGGAAGTCGTGCAATGTGATGTTAGGTCCAATGTGGATAGTGACTTCCTGCGCGTCTAGTGTGCTAGGCAGCATAAGTGGCCCGACCACGAGCTGGGTGTAGTTATTATGCGACAGCCACAAAACTCCGTTGTCAGCAATGTTCATCGTCTTCCCTCTTGTAATACGTGGTTAAGATGCTTCTTCTTGGAAACCACAGCCTTACGTTCGGCCGTTCGAATTAGGACTCCTTGTGCCGTGGTGTAAACATGGTGTAGTTAGCCATCGGCCCGACCAATGCGCTGTTTCTGCAGAGTTGACGAGCTTCATCTGGAGCGTCCTCGCCCATGATAATCCAGTCCAAACAGCGCGATGTATGATCCGTTGCTAATGCGTGTATCTAATCTAATCAGAATGCAATACCTGGTCTAGGGTCGCATGCGTGTAATTTTAGTACTTCGTAGCGTGCCCGTTCGATTCGGTAAGCGTACCTCGGCAACGGTAATTTCATATGTGCGCTGCGCCCTGGAACATTCCAGC
>JASANE010014878.1:0-12366 GCA_030248225.1 Trileptium ribeirensis
ATTATCTGCTGTATTTGAAAGTTTTAGAAATTTTGCTGTTGATAATTATAAGCTGGATCTAGTACCTTAGGTGTTGCTCCTTAGTTTTGGATGGGATGCTTGCTTAAAGCTGACTAGTGTTCTGCGGAGATTGTTAAAAGACTCCAAAATGTTCATGTTCGTTGAACAAGGCATACGAGGAGCTATTTCAATGATTTCACATTGGTATGCCAAGCCCAACAACAATGTTCAAAATTTTGAGCCATGTAGGAGTCGAACTATATAATTTACTTAGATGGAAGTAATTTTTATGGTTGGACAATAGTTCAGAAGTTACCTCTTGATGGTTTTATGTGCGCTGTGAAGGATCACCACAAACAATATTTAGCTTTAATTTTGGCATGTATATATAACATATATGCAGTTACCAAAGAACAAAACTTTGTTTGCTTTGTTTGTTTGTTTGTATATGGAACTTTTTAAATAAATATGTTCAATTTGGCCCTAAATTTAATGGTTCATCGACACACGTGACTTTTGTGTGCAGTTCTTATAGTTGTAAAACGAAGTTGCCGTATCCAATGGTAAAATAATTTAGCAAAGCTCTACTCTAAGAGGTTCATGTTGTCTTAATTTATTGAACGAGGATCTCCTGATTTTACTTAAGGATGTATCAACGCTGACACAAAGAAAAAGATGACATACAGTGATCAGTAATGACCTTTTTAGGAAAACGGGATCAACCTGGCGCTGGGATATATTAATTGTGCGACGCATTGATCTGAGTTAGATATATCCCGATGCAGAAAGACATTTAATTCCAGATATCGCATTGTTTTTAAAATATGTGTTCCTTTTGATAGGTATAACGCTGCTTATGCTTGCGCGTTATGTAATTACAGGTAAGTATATCGACCCATATGAATAATATTTGAGAAATATATAATTATCATCATAAATAAAATGACCTAGAAATAGTCTTATAAAATTAAGTGCTGGCAGCGCCTTATTGTTCTTTAAAAAAGCATAGAAACAAACATACCTGTATTCATAATATTTTTTGCATGCCAGGCACTTGTACTGCTTATTCTGCTCGCAGCAAATTATCGACCGATCAAAAACTATAATAGCTGCTATGCATTTTTACTGTTATTTGCTCTTGCCAAAAGGGCCCCCATGAAAGGGGTACAAAGCCATAATTCCATTATTGAGACTAGACAAAAGTAAATAGCTATAAACCTAAAAACCTAGTATCCTTGCTTTAAAGTTTCAAAATGATGTGTTGCCCTAATGAAACCATGCGTCCTAATGCTCCTTGTACGTTGTCGCTTAGTTATATTTGAAAACATGCAACTGAACCAGGAATACTAGCCAGAAATTGTTGAATAAACTTTTTTAGAAAAGCGCAAAGGCCAGCTAAGTGATTTATAATAATCTGGCTCATGATTTTTCATGGGACCAAGTTATTCCACAAAGCTGCGCAAAAATTTATGCTTTGATGACGAATTGAAGTTGGGCTCTACCGATAATTGTCACATGTGCATGCGACGATTCAACAAACATTGTAACTTGTCTTCTTTATGACAACGTAACTGTTCCGTAGCTTCAGATACAATAGTGGAGCCATAAACGCATCGAACAGGGGTAACTCTGGACGTCGCAGATTCACCAAAGATAGAGTTTTTAGAATTTCGTTCAGTTTCGCTTAAATTTATTCAATTTTTGCCAATTATTTTCAGTTTTACAAAGATTGTCCTCAATTTTTGCTAGTTTGTGACAATTTTTGCTAAAATTTCACTAATTTTTCGCTATTTTCTCAATATTTTAGGCGCGCCGGGAGGTACCACGCCCTACGGCGTAAGCGCATATATATAACATATGCCTCCGTTACAGTTCTTGCATCTCAGCATATGCGCCCCGTATCAGTGTATTTTATCCACAACTACGTATATACGTTCTGCCACAGCAAGGCTAGTGCTACAAACGAACATTGCCTTAATGACATGCAATATACGTATATATGAAGTGCCTCACGTGTTCTTAAGGCGCGGTCACATGTTCAAAATTTTTAGCTCGCAATTTTTGATTTTCACAAATTTCTCACAACTTTAACAACAGTTTTCCTTAATTTTGGCTTTTTTCATTTGAAAGTATGGACGTTATTCAAACATTTGAAGAGCAGAACTTTACGGGAACTAATAATGAAAAAGTTTAAAATATAATGTTACAACATATTGCTAAATGCGCATTCAATTTTAAATTATCGCGGTGTTCCAATTTTTTCTAATAATGCAAAACGAAACCAAATTTTGGTTATGTTTTGATCAAGTTTTGCATTCCAGGTTTTATCTCAGTTTGTATGCTGAAAATTTAAACGTATGAACGTTAAGGCGTGTTCACACGCTCAAACTTTTTGCTCAAATTTTGAGCTCAAAATTTCATCAAATTTTGATCAAAATTTGACGGTAAAATTTTTAACGAAAAATTTCGATATTTCAAAATTTGAGAACAAAATTTGAGGTCAAACTTTTTTAAGTAATGAATCTTGGCGGTGATTGGCTCCAAGAATATCCCTGAAAAGTTTGAACAGTGTTCACACATTGAAACCTACCAAAAATGCAAAAAAGATGTTTTGAAACTTTGATCAAAATTTGAGCTCAAATTTTGGCCAAAATTTGAGCAAAAAGTTTGAGCGTGTGAACACGCCTTAACTTCAGGTCAGCATTCGCCCATAGATAAAGGAGCATATTAATTGATCATTGTGGCAGAATCGCATACCGTAACTCGCGATATACGTATTACTTTTAACTTTCGAACTTTGCTAATTGAATATCTAATATTCCGAATATTTCGTAAATGGAATAAAAGGTGATAACTGTTGCTTTTTTCGACTTTTTACGTTTAGCTCACCAAAAACTATGTAAAGGAATTTCCAGCAGTCCACTTGATTTTCGGTTTATTACTGCTTTATACTGCAGAGAAAAATTTAAAATGCCTCAATTGTGTGTCAATGCATTTGCGCAGAGCAACCAATATTACACCATATAATATAAAAACAACGTCACATCCCTCACAGCTGTCCAAAAAACAAACGTTTATCCGTTCTCAGTCAAGCACGATTAAATTTAGATAAAAGCTTTGTACATAAATTATATAAATTTTTGGTTATAAGTAGCAATTTTTTTATACCTTAGCACAGTAAATGCAAACATAGGGAATCGATTTTTATGGAACTATTTATTTGTGGCTATTCACGTAAACAGTCACCCAGCGAGTGCAAATTTTCATCATCGATGGCTAATTTGAGTGCTATATTGCTATCGTTGCAGCTAAAGAGCGCATGCTGAGCCAGCAACGCCCGATCTGTGTACTAATGTATCGAGGAAGTCGTGATGCAACGGTGCGTGGTTTTTATTTTTATGTAAATTAAAAATGATTTTTAACAATCTAACCTCGAATATTGCTACAAATGCAGTACAGAGCATTATTATGCTCGAACTGTATTAGCTGGAATAAAAGCATGCGTGTCCTAGAAACAAAGGCTATATTATCTTAAAAAGAACCATTGGTAACTAACGGAGGCATTGGCAAGCTAAAAAATAGAAATAATCGCAAATATAGCCGAAAAGGGCAAGCGCTTAGAGCCGTAACTTATCGCAGTGTCTTCGAAATCATCGTTGTAAATTTGCATTGGATTTTAATATTACCCCAATTGACAAATTTTGAGTGTTATTACTTTTTTGAAGCTAACCTGACAGTTTAGGACATCTGAAAAGTTGACAGAACTGGGATTCGATCCCACGACCTTAGTCTTTAAGCTCCATTGCCCAAATTACTGACCAACTCAGTCGACATCTTCTGTAAATCCAAAGTATCACATACGGCAATCAAATTTTTCAACAATTCCTGAGAGTTATGAATAGGATCAGTCTAAAGGTGAATATTTGAGGTCATCGATATTTGAAGTACCGAATCTTCAGACTATAAATTGAATTTTTGTGCGGGCTAGGTAGCGAATGTTCGAAATACTGAAAGCTTCCCGGTTCCGAATCTTCCCACGGTGACTGCGCTTTTAGTAGCAAGAGCGTTACCACACCTAATTTTGATACTACAATTTTGTCGAGCAACGGAGCTTGATCAACGTTTCTGCGGTCATCAAGTAAAATGTAGACATCGCTAAACATAATAAGTCGACAAAACTTAGTTATCTGCATGCAGCAGACCGTCAAAGAAATGTGTATTTGAATAGAAATGTACGTATATAACATTCTATACATATTACATGGATATAAATATATATACATATATAATGGTACCATGACAGTTGGTACAGCGTGCTGTCTGGCGTTCACAACTAAATTATGTACCGATACGAGCTAGACACGCCGTTGCAGCTACGACTCATGAAGAAGAATAATATGACAGATAAATATGTTCGAACAAACATTTAAACATGGCTTGTACAAATCCCTATTTTGACAAATATAATAGGATTTGATAGCATAAATATATAGTTAGTTCAACTAACTCACTATCAGTGACTGACTGAGAGACAATAAGTGAAGCATTAATGATAATTGTGCTGGCCGGACAGTTAAACGCAGCTTTATTGTCAGTGTTATCGGCAAAAACCAGAAAATTAGCAGCGAATATCATTTAATAGATATCTTGCGTCATATTATATGAACAGTTTAAAGGTTGACTGATTTTAATGCAAACAAAACATCAGACCCGATACACAAATACCAAAAAACTATAAACTATGTGGTGCCGAAACCAATGATTAAAAATGATGTGTTTGTTTGTTTGAAACATTCAGTCGTATCTGTTACCCCTATGAACTACCTATGACCACTGGTGGAATTTTGTTTGTAGCATATATTACTTTACCTTGATAAGTTTAATGAAGCGATGTAATGAGATATTTGTTCAAATTCTTTGCCTGCTGGAGTTGTTAATTGGACTAATGTGGAATTTACATTGCACTGTTCTCGCGACTTCATACTTAAGTGCCAGTTACACCAGTGTTAGACACACTGCACTGCGCAGGGAATCTCTGGCATCGCATTTAAATTTCAAATTTGAAAGTAGCACATAGCAGCGGGTTGTATGCAAGACCGACAGTGAGCAGGATGGTCTCTGAAATTTTAGCAGGCACGCCTAGGCTTTGGCTGACACCCTCTATGTATAACTTTATAACTTTTTATGGAGCATATTGATATATCTTATCTAGAGATTTGTAACAGTACCAATCATGGCAACTAAATAGAAAAGCCGCATTTCATTTTCAAAATTGTGCATTTACGATGTTTGTATCTTCAAATTATTCTTTTTATTTGACTAGTACCATCGTTATACGTGTATGATAGATTTACTGTGTCTGTGACATCGTCATTTTAAAACAAAATGTTACTGTAAGCAAAAGCACACTAATAATAATAAATCCTGAATGAAATGCGTGGGCGTCGCAGCACGGGAACCCGTGACAGACGAAAAAGAAATTGATTTACTTACAGTAAAATAAATACTAAGAACCGTCTACTTACTTCTGATCCGTCCCCACCACTTATTTGAAGAGCTCGCGATGTTCTTCATCCATGGTCAAATTTTGTTCGATGTATGACGAGAAAACGCCAATAATTTTTGCATTATTATAGTGTGCGCTCAACTGACACTGTTTGAGCGTAATTGTCTTGGCCAAATAGGACAAAATTTCCATAAAATAAATACTAATAACCGACCCCTAATTTCTGACCCGTGTCCACCATTTATTTGAAGAGCTCTAGATGTCCTTCATATATGGTGAAATATGTTCGATGGACGACGATGAAAACAATACTAATTTTTGCACTATTATAGTGTGCGCGTAACTGACACTGTTTGAGTGTTATAGACTTGGCCACATGGGACAAAATTTTCATGCGGCATTGACATTTTAAACAGAACGTTTATAACTATACCATGCTTCAGGTGGAGTTTGGTTGAATAAATGTTCAGTTCTGGGTCAAATTTGGGGTTTTCGGTTATCCCCCCAGCCCGAATTTCGTCAATTTACAGATAAAATTTTGGTACCAATCGATTCAGCTCGACGAGCTGGTTCAGAAAATACCCATCTTACCCACATCCCTGACAAAATTTTTTTTTCGATTTTTTGAGGTCCCCTGGGAACCCCAAATTTTTTTTCTTCGGAATATGGTCATATTGGGTATCATTCGACTCGGCTTGATGAGACAAGTCGATTAGTATGTAATTTTTTGACACAGAAAACAAAAAAAAACACAAAAGACAAAAAAAACACACAACACAGACCGACCGAAACAAGCAAGAAAAATCTACCCCACCGCTAGAAAGTTATGCGGGCCCAAGTATTTTTTTGGGGCCGTACGTTATAACGTTAGAAAAAAGAACAGCTTATAGCGGGGGGTTGGGGGGCGGCGGCAGCCCCCCGACTTAGTCTTAGTGTATGTCTCATATAAGGGCCTTAGGTTATTCTAACACTAAGGCTTAGGCTTAGTATACCCAGAACGGCATGGCCTGCAATTTATTTCTGCCCCTCAGGGTTACTTGGGCCATCATAACTTTCTAACGGTGAGGTAGATTTCAAAAAATTACACACTAATCGACTTGTCTCATCAAGCGGAGTCGAATGATACCCAATATTCCGAAGAAAAAAACTTTTTGGGTTCCCAAGGGACCTCAAAAAATCAAAAAAAAATTTTGTCAGAGATGTGGGTAAAATGTGTATTTTCTGAACCAGCTCGTCGAGCTGAATCGATTGGTACCAAAATTTTACCTGTACCTTTAAAATTGACGAAAATCGGGCTGGGGGGGTAACCGAAAAGACCCCAAATTTGTTCGTGTGTATCAAGTTGATAGTCCACGATACCGATTTTTGTGAATTATGGTCGTTGTCGAAACCATGTCAATATGTAACTGCATTATTCATAATTGTTTTTTCAGTTGTTACGCTTTCCTAGCCGAAAGCAAAATAAAAATCCACGTAAACCAAGAACAAAAGAGTCAGGGTAGATTAAATATATACGTCTATGCTGCATTTATTCCTTGTGGTGACATAAGTATTTCTTAGATCAGGAGCCTACCCGGGAATTTATATGAATGATATATTTTCTGGCTCAAAGAAATCTTGCTGGAATCTATGTTCCAGCATTTCTGGAATTCTGAAATTTGGCGAAGATATCTGCAATAAAACGGGAGACTTGATATAAATATTTTTGACCCTACCTGTGTTGGGAATACGTTGAACCCTCGGACGCATACCGTGGGTAGGCTGCTGCTTTTAGACAAACGTTGAGAGCAAGGCTTCCATTAGATTGTAGTCATCTGTATAAAACCAGTGAAACTTCCAAAAACTCCGCTGACAAAGCAACGCCTATACTACTAAAACTGGTAAAGCTTTGCCCAAAAAACACTTTTTGTCTGAATTATCGATTGATGTATCTGTCAGTTTCTTTTAAAAAGATATAAGCGCAACTGCTGCTGCTCGAAGGTTTGCAAAAAAACCAATAAATTGCACTCATATTGACGCCATAATATTAGAAATATTCTTATTATTGCTTGTCATCCGTGCCAGTTGACAGATTTATTGCTTCCAATGTTTATTCATTTCAAAAAGTTACCGCATAAAATATTTTCATCATATACATAGTCTAATATCTAATATGTGTAGCTAAAATTGCTTTGGGAATACGTTTTCAAATTAAATAAACAGCAATTAAATCAGATTATATTTAGCAGTCCCTCCGCCCTAAATCAGGTATAAATATACAGGGTGTCCCAGCAAAGCGGCCCGATACTGTTTTCAAATAACCTTTTTATAAGCCACGGATTTTAACCAAATACTAGCCTCACCAGGCATCTTAACGGGATTCCCTGCTACAGAAGCCCAAAGTCGCTACCCCTAATTTTCACGTTGTAGATCAGCATTACACACCATTTTAATGTCCACTTATAATTTTTCAGACTTACTTTTAATTTCAGGCTGTCTTAGTACACAATACTGCTAATATTAACAATTTTTAATGAATACCGCCTATTCAATAAAGCATCACGCTACACGTGCATGTTGATTTGAGTGGACTAAGGGCGTTGTAATGGTTCAGCGCTAATTCAGAACCGAATTAGTGCGCAATCATTCTAGACCAAGTAGGCGGTCTATACGAAAACTGGACGAATAATTGATCACAACAGGCACCGTTATTACTACGCCTAAGGATAGGAGCCGAACCTCTGCCTCTAGCAACAACATCGAACGCGTGGAGCAGCACTTTCGAAAAGATCGTCACACTTCCATCCGCGGTGCGTTTTGTGTGCTTAAAATTTCGCGTCAAACAATTCAAAGAATTTTGAAAGATTTAAAGTGGCACCCTTACAAAATTCAGGTTATACACAAATTGCATCACAACTGCGCCTTTTCTATGGATGAGTTGCAGCGAATATCAGCAAACACAGACCAACTCAGGTACCTGGGATTTTCAGACGCTTGCACATTTTCATCTTGGTGGAGGGGTGAACCGAAAAATTCATCGTTATTGGGCACTGCGGAATCCTAATTGGGTGGTGGAATATGAAATAAATTCTCCCAGGATTACTATGTGGTCGTTTATTTGGGCCCATGGTGTTATTGGACCTTTCTTTTTTGAATGAATGGTGAACAGCGAACGTTATCTTGAAATGCTGCAACAAAATTTTGGTCCTAAGTCGAACGTTTAGGGGTGCCTGACATCATTATTTTTATGCAAGACTGTGCCCAGCCGTACTGGGCACGCAGTGTTAGGACATGGCTTGATGAAAATTTACCTGGAAAATAGATGGGACGGAGTTCACCAAATCTACTCTGTCCAATGCGGTCCCAGAATTTATTAAATATAAAAAAAAATCCTAAAAACAACCCCCCCAAACCCCACACCCACCCCCCCCCCCCTGCAATGGGCATGTTCGCATTTCTCGGAAAGAATATGTTGCAAACCACTGTGTTCCGTTTCAGTGACTCCCACCAACTAGTATGTTTTAGGATTTTAATGAAATTCCTGCCAAAAACCAAATAGTAATGTTACCAAATGTAAAAATCAGTTAATTCCCTTTAGAATTGGTGCTGTTATTGGCAAAACAAATGGGGCACTGAGGTGGGACACCCTGTATATTAGGCATGGTCATTCGTCCTGGAGTATCGTTGCATCCATATATGCCGAATCGGAGGTTCAGGAGGGATGTGGGCCACCCCTGAGGCTTTGGACCTCTTCCCAAGCAGGATTTCTTCCGAAATCGGAGATGGGAAAATGCGAAGGCATTTTTAAATTTTGGTGGGCATGTTTACAGAGTTCGGCGCAATTTCCAAAAATCATCGTACCGTTTTTGAACAATGTTTAAGCAATCCAATAAAATTCCTAGTTTAGGAATAGAATTCTCGTAAAAAATTTGGTGATTGTGTATATGTTTTGACCAATGTATGTAATATAGTATATTAAATATTTGCCTGCCTACTGACTTTTCCCCTCCCTCGAACTAGGGATCAACTTGATCCCGAGAGCTCCACCGGTTGTTAAGCCTCGCCGGATCCCGGAGTTGAACCAGATTAGCCAAATATTTTGTCTTTGACGAATTAACCGATTTACTAGAATTACCAGAAACCTGATAACGAACCGTTATCGGTTTCTGCACACTATAAAAAGATCTGAAATTATTGACCTAACGAGTTCTAGCCCGTCCGAAATTACTCGGATCCCCCAGTTTATTTTTAAAGCGTCATATTATGAATATCTAATAAGTTAAAATTTTAGAACGGAAGATAAAAGTTTATACATTTTAAGCAAAATATGCAAACTTTGGCCTATTTGTTAGTCTAACAGTGGAGCATTCGCTAATGTTTTGGCCGAGCAAGAACGAAAAATTTCGCTCCAGAAAGTATGTTTGCATCAAAATGGCACAATTTTTGTAGTTAGTATTAAGATTATACCTAAGCAAATTGGTGGGCATTTTAAAATTTTTGTGGCCAATTTAAGCTCAAGTTGGCATGTGCCTCCAAAAATGTCCGTCCAAAAGAAACACTGGAGGCCCTAGTTTACAACCTGAGGGTACCACCCTACCACCCATCAGCCCCGGGTGCGCCGCTCTGCAAACTTCCCCGCGACTAACATAGGGTGAAAAGTGGTAAACATGAGGGTAAAATAGAGAAAAAATGGCGGGGAGGAGGAGATCGTCAACTTTTTTCAGCACCCCCTGAAGGACCTCCCCCCGAGCGCCTCTGCGCTTTCCCAAGATGAACCACCACCGCGGGCATCCCCCGAAACCTCGGTATCAGCGTGTAAGACTGAATTTGAAGTTCCCACCCACGGTAGTGGTATAAAGTTTTGTGTCTTAAACTAATTTTAACGGTGATACTAACAAATTTGCTTTTCCATTTTACGGTCAGAAGCAGTTGCTGTATTGTGACATTTCTCATTTATTTGCCTTAACCTGCCAAAGTTATTGAGTAGGGTATCTCACCGTTAATCAATGCAAAATCACTGAATACAAAACTTATGTGCAATTTTTTGGAGCAAACTACTTCGCATATATACCGAATCAAAAATTTATAACCATTTGTTAGAAATCTTGTCACTTAACATTGTATATTAAGTAAAACGTATTGATTAGTAGTTTAATATCTTAATAATTTCAAAAACAACAACAGCATCCGATAACCTTTAGGAAGCTTAGAAACCGTTCAAAAATAGAACCTTGATTTATAAAGAAATAAAACTTTTTTATATTTGCCTCACCCACTGCTTCTTTCCATGGGGAGATAGTGTAAAGACAGACCCTGCTGTCTTGTCTTCTGTTCCTGTTTTAACTTGTTGTTTCCATCAATTCTGTTGTTGTTCGTTCGTTCGTGTACTGTCGAAGGCTAAGCAACATGTTAGCCTATTTTATTTTGTTTCGCCACCGTTGTTATTGTTTTTGCTGGTGTGTTATAAAATCAGTTGCGAATATTCATGAAACGTGTAGTGGCTTCTTTTCAGACGTTATATTTAATCGGCTTAATGCTGTTATACTGAAAAGTCAGTACAGATTTTACATAGAGAGTAGGTCTTATCAATAACGGTTTTCAACCGTAGTCTCAACGGTTTGTTATTTGTTAACAATAACGGTTTACCATTCTGATGTAACATAATTACGTTACCTATATACTCGCAGTTATACATTACAACACTGTTATAGTCGTAACGATTTTCGGGCGCATGGTCAGTCGCGAGCAGCGAATGGCAAGGGGTTTAACCGAGTTTGGTATACTGTTATTCTAGAACTGAATGAAGCTTAAAACGCCCAAAACCCCATATATTGTGTAACTGTAAATAATTTGTAATAAAGTAAAGGTTCTGCAAATACTGTTGTATAATGGTGGTTTGAGAAGGATATGGAGCCATAAGCAATATATCCAAACGTATAGGCTTCCTAGGAACCATTATAAGTATCAAAAATATTTATAATAGCTAGCAGCCATTTTTATAGCAACAAATAAATCTTTGTCATAAACCAAAGCAAGAATGTAGTGTATGAAACAAACATAATGGTACCTTACCACGCGTTAAAGCCTTAATAAATATAATAGCCTTTTTGAACACGTAACATTAGGTACAACTATGACAGAACAGCTAGCCAGTTTGCCTTGCACCAATAATTTAGACATTGGTGTTTTTAAACAAATCAAGCCGAACAACGTTCAAGCATATAGTAATTTATCAACGCAAGCTATAATTTGCTTGATTGCCACATTGACGCCACAGTTATTCCAGCCGATATATTAATACTCTAGAACCAGGGCTAGTGCCACAATAAATCATGCTCCATACAGTGAGCAAATGAACGAAATAATAGGTCATTCGCTGTTGTTGTGTTAATAATTAGTTATTAGGTGTGTTTTATCAGCCTGCGCCCAGTTTCAAAATCGTTCCCGAGTGCCTGCGAGAGTATATAATCCTAAGGGCTGTAACGGTGCATTGTTCAGAAAAGCAGACCACCTTAGTATTTTTGGTTCCAAATAGAAGCACGGTAAGACCTAGATGGTTCATATATGCTTACGCTAAGGTTTTGGCTTAGGCTTTTATTCGTGCTGGTGGTCCAACCCTCCTACCGCCTCCTGGCGCCGAACGCGGGCGGTGTGTGGTTCAGTTGCGTTTCACTAGCCTTAGTGCACGGCTACATTTCGATATCTTCGTCGATTGTTGTAAGTAAACGTGTTGTTTATACACGAATTAGTTTGATTAAGCTGGCTACTGCTTAGTTTGCTTATAATCACACTTGATGATCGGTACGTCTATATTTCAATGTCCATGGGTATAAAATGAAAGTTCTACCAATAATAGCGTTGCTAAGCGCGTGTCCAACTTC
>JASANE010014879.1:0-72792 GCA_030248225.1 Trileptium ribeirensis
TATGTGGTGTACTTGGTTCAGTTCGTGTATTCAAAAGCTGTTGAATGATCTATCAGCAATTACAAGTTGACGTCGTGTAAATAAACGTTCGCTATCACAAAGCTGTAAATTGTCTGTTAAATAACGGGGTCCGTCTCCTTAGAGACAGTTGAGGACGATGCAGGCAACCTTAAAGATAATTCGTTGACGCATTGGGAGCCAGTGAAGATTACGTAGAACAGGTGTAATATGCTCACAACGTCGAGTGATTGTCACTGTACGAGCGGCAGCATGCAGAATTCTAGTGAGGGGTTTGATGGTGATGGCAGGAAGGCGGCAATAGATGGAGTTGCAATAATCCAGCCGTGAGATGATGAACGCTCTGACTATAATCTCTGCATTATATCGATCAAGGCGTTGTCTGATCCGGCGAATCTCAGAGAGCTGCCACATGGACATGCGGCTGACGTCTAAAATGTGGTGCTTCAGTGCTAGTGAGTCATCAATGTCATGAGTCGACGAAGCAAAATAACTATTTAGTGTGTCCAAGGGCGTAGCCAAGAGGTGTAGGCCCTTTTTCGGTCGAAAATTTTTTTAGCATTGTCATGTCGTACAAAGAAATGAAAAATTAATTCAGAAATACTGTAATCTGAAGCTAAGGTACTTATATCAAAAATTATATATATATATAATATCAAATTCATATATATACACAAAAATAAATATATATACATAGATGAATTTTACCAAAATTATCTGTCGGTCGACGGAATAGTCATAGGTCATTTTCGTTACTAGGCAACTGTGAACGTATGGAATAAAAAATTTTATTGGACCCCACTTTGGATCTCCCTTTCCGCCGACATCAGTGGGGTTAGACTCCCTTTCTCGAAATCCTGGCTACCTCACTGTGTGAGCCTTAAGAGATTGTTTATAAACACACACCGGAAGCTACTTAAATTTCAACAGCCTTACTAAAAAATGTCACAAACACATTGTATCAGCGAGCATATGATTGTGATTCGTTTTATTGTAAACTATTTAACTAATTAGTTAAAGTTTAAGCAAAGCTACTAATTCAGTGTCATAAATACCCAACTTAGCAATTCAATTCCAAGTCGACATCCAGAAATACAATGGCTTCAAGTTTTGGTAATCTTGGGTCAGTGCTATACAAATAAAAGAGGGTACGAAGATAAAATCGTTTGTACATTTGTTCAACAAAACATATTACTCCAACTTTGGCCATCAAAAACGCTTTCAGATTGTTCTTCTCTCCCATAACCGCAATGCAGCATGCTCTACATACCGACACGCATTATATACACATACACGTATAGCTTGAGTGAACTTATTTGAGCTATATACAGTCCCTTTGTAAATGTATTATATATATTTGAGTTCACATTCACGACCTCGCTTTTGTATTCAAGCGGACCGGACTCCTGCTGCCTGCTAACTAACAATTACAGGCACAAGTCGCTCGCTCATCAACGCTACACTTGAATAAAACGCAGCTTTTAGCATGCATATCGCGATAGACCACGAGCTAACAGTTAGAGAAAGTACAGAAAAGGTGCCGCCATGCGTTCGCGGACAGCCGAAGCAAAAGCACAGCCTTAAAGAACGACAACAAAAATGTCGACAGTTACAACAATTGCTGATTGTTGTAGGTTCGTTTTCGAAATCGGAATATTGATCATCACAACAGTATAAATATGTGTAAACTCTTTTGGGCACGTTTTCACAAGCATCTATGTTGCGTTGTAATAAAAAATGGCAATACTTACATATTTCGAAAACATATACAGAGGAGAGCGCTTAGGACAGTGAATGCGTTCATACCTCGCTTCGGAACCATTGCTCGGTTCTTTTTCTGATCCGAATCAACCGGTTTCAATATAGTCGCACTTATTATATTACGTAGAAAAACGCCAGCCAGTTTCTGTATCGAGACAAGCGTAGTATATATAAAAAGTTTTTCACAAACAAAAACGGCTACCTACAAATCGCCTGGTTACTTTGCTTTATAACCATATATACATGCTCAAGGTCTGAGGTCTGGGCATAGGGTAGCCGAGTTCTAGGGAAGGGGAGTGGGCTCCCAGGGCCAGCCTTTGGTTTAGCAGGGGCTCCGAAGGGTCGGCGGAAGTGCGGGAGGGTCGAAAAACATTTATGGGCTCGGTGCCTGCTGCTCCCGCGGTGGGGATCGGATGACACGTATAGAGGCGCAGGTAACGCCATATTCTTTTTATAAGCATGTATGTTTACAACAATATGGTATACACAATTGCAACAAGACCGAACTGTGGGAACATCAAATATAGAGAGAATGAATGCATTTCAACAGAGTTTTAGCTAAGCTGTGTTCGCACTGCGTCCGATCCGGTGGGATGTAATTCGACCAGGTTACTGTTCACAGTGCATCCGATCCGATCCGACACCAAGAAAGTATATGTACCCACCATATACATGAGCTTGATCATGAATATGTATTTTTCACACTACATCATCCGATTTGATTTGACAACATTGTGCATGCTGTGTCGCGTCGGATCTCGTGTGAACACTACATAAAATACACGTGCTAGTCGGATGGGACGCAGTGTGTGTAAACACAGCCTTACACTGCTCAACGTATGAACCTGCACCTTCAAGAGTTATGATATAAACCATCTTGCGCTGTCCACAGCTGAATTTAGCAGTGTAACAGTATATCTATCTCAACTCTAAACACATGCTTACTGGGTGTATATTTGACCATAAATTTCACAGAGGGGCATCAGTAAACCCTCTACGTATCATCATGAGGATGTTAAGCTATATATACTTCGCAATAAGCATGTAGCAGGGAATAACTGGAGCCGGAATCTGGTCTTCGAAACTTGAACGTACCATTGAACGTACCATTCTTCCCTCCATATGGCACGGTGAGATCGGAATTTTGACGTTGATTTCGTCTCGCTTGTTGATTACGCTTCCACCATAGGAGGGCACCGAAGCCTCGCATAGGTGCGAGGCCGGATTGAGCATAAAAACAAAAATAGCATATTAGTCAGGAAGAACATTTGCAAAGTGCAGCCTGGATTTGAACGATGACTGTGACGGAGCATTCACAACCGTATCTGGAAGTGAGTTCCACAAACGAACAATTCGGTTGGCAAAAAAATAGCGGCGAAGATCATGGCGGGCTATATCGATTGTCTCCAATTTATAATTATGGCCACGAGTACCGGGAAACCCGGAGACAAAAAACCTTTTGACGTCAATGTCAACATCACCTCGCGTCATTTTGTAAATCATTATTAAATCGCTTCTAACACGTCGGCTTTCCAATGTTTGAATTCCCAGGTATGAAAGTCTTTGCTCGTAGGTATCGTGTCGCAATGCAGGTATTAGTTTTGTCGCCAGTCGTTGAACCTGTTCGATCATGACAATGTCTCTTAAATAATACGGGCACCACACGTTAACCGCATATTCCACGTGAGGGCGAATCAACGAACGATATAGATGAAGCCATATCATCTTGGACCAGTTTTGAATTGTACGTCGAAGAAGAAAAATGACTTTTCGCGCTCTTGCAGCAATCATAGCACAATGGTTCGAGAATTTTAGGTTGTTCTTCATGATAATCCCGAGATCTTTTTCTGATTCTGTTATTTTCAAAACATTGTCTATTACGCAGTATATAGCACACGGATTTTGGGCACCACAATGCATGACAGACGACTTGAGCTCATTTATAGCGACCGACCATTCATTACAGAAGCTGGTAATGCCGTCAAGATCCAGTTGAAACGACTCCTGATCAAGATCCGAAGTGTGTCTCAAAATTCGGCGGGATAGACGAAGATCATCTGCAAACTTGTAGACAGCACAAGAAACATAGTCATCAATATCGTTAATGAAGATGAGAAATAGTAGAGGTCCAAGAACTGACCCTTGGGGTACTCCACTAGTGACTGCTGACCATGATGACGAAGCCCCATTAACCGAAACCATTTGCCGTCGTCCGGTTAAGTAACTGCGAAACCAAGATAGCAAATTACCTGAGATTCCGTACATTTCCAGTTTGTGTACCAGCGCTGGAATCGAGATCTTGTCGAATGCCTTTTGGAAGTCAATATAAGCAGTATCTATCCAATCGTTTTGATCTAGACATTTTGTTGCAAAATTAAGATAGTCTAACAGCTGTGTTGTTGT
Organism: Trileptium ribeirensis; assembly: GCA_030248225.1. NCBI lineage: Eukaryota > Metazoa > Nematoda > Enoplea > Enoplida > Thoracostomopsidae > Trileptium > Trileptium ribeirensis. The sequence goes on from JASANE010014879.1 coordinate 4,183, forward strand.
AGAACGCTTGGCTCTAAAACCATGTTGACTGTCGTAAAGCAATGCGTTGACATTTAAGTAGTAAACTAAGGCATTTTTGACGGTAGTCTCCATTATTTTGCTAACGGCTGGAGTTAGACTGATTGGTCTATAGTTACCACATTTGCATCTGTCACCTTTTCCTTTATAAATCGGCAATATACTTATATATATAGTAAAAAGGATCCATTCATGGATACTGCGACTCATCCAAACAGCACTGCCATTGACGTTACTATACGCCGATGATGCATTACTGGCGGATAAGGATCGAGCCAGCTTCAGAAAAACACGCAATGCTGGAAAGATCGGCTGGCAAATAACGGATTGATGTTATATAGTAAGGAAGATGTAAGAATCGAGAATGCGGTGGTACGGACATGTTATTCGCCGGGAAGAAGGTTCAGTAGCAAAGACATCGGTCATACTAGACCCACCAGGGCGTCGGCCTATGCGGAAAACCGAAGAAAAGATGGATGGATCGACTGAACGAAGACATGAGGATTGTTGCCGCAACCCCAAACGATGCGCTCAACCGAATCAAATGGAGAGGAATTTGCAAACAAGCGGACCCGGGAATCTAGTTGGATAAACGCTCAAGACAAAGAAGAAGATATAGGCAGATGTAAGAGGCGAGATTTTATCCCCCTTTCTGCCCTCACGTTATTTATTTCCTTATGTGAATTTTCTACCTATACACATGTATGGCAATGTTCTGCGAACGCTAGTAAACATGCTGTGCGAACGACGTTTAATGAATTCTCATTCTCGAGTCGTGTGAACGCGTTTCAGAAGTAGAACCCTGCAGTAAATGTAGTCTCGTATGTACCATAGGAACTGAATAAATTTGTAATTATAAGCTATTATATGCAAAAGAAACCATGTGAATATCTTTATTTCTGATATATTTAGAAAAAACTATCCGTACTGACAGCGGGACAGGGGGACACGGTAAAATTTATCAGTGTCATACAAATAAATGTTTGCTCGCTTCGCTCGTCGAGCAAAAACACGATGGACAACATTCATGTTTACATGTGTAATTCTTCATACGTATTATAAGCCCCAACTAAAGAAAAAATATATATTATACCAACTATACGGGTACACGATACAAACGTAACGCAGTATTTCGGTCGCGTCTAATCGCTGCAAATAATAATTATAACAATCTTTGACTTTGACAATATCCTCGAATTGCAAACGTACGACAATGACCCACGACCACTAAATATCCACACAGCAATTATCGTCACGTAGGGCAATTAAACAACGCAATTGCGTTATAAAAAGAAATAATTATACACAAATGAGAAGAAGTAATAAGTTATAATAAGAAATAATTATACACAAATACATACAATTAAAATACTAAACTCATAACCTATGCCAAGAGACAGAGATTGCTATATTTACTAAATCTGAACAGTGACACAACTCGCAGTCACAAATTCGTGTGTTTTTCTGTGTAGTAAAATATACACTGTCTGCGCTAGAGAGCAGCAACACCAATACATACAGTGAAGATATTCCTCACCTAATGCATTTTCATGAAGACAGTGTATTCACCAAGTTCCTGTAACTGGAATGGTTGGCTAAATAGCACCGGAAGTGCATTGCAACAAAACTCACAGCCAGAGGTAACTAGTAGGCGGACCAAAGACAACGCTATCGGATAAAGAAAAAATATATGAGTATGACCACACATCAACATAGCAACAGTATTAATGTAGCCATCGCGCTTACATACCTTTACGAACACAGGAATAACTTTACATAAGTGTAAAGCAAACCCTGTAATTCATAGTTTAACACTGCTCTATATTAAAACAGAACTCAGATGTTGTTGTTTGTCTTCAAATGTGTCATCTGTCACGAAAAAACGTACGACCGCCAAATTATCTTCCAAATTAGTAGTCTACCAAACCCGTAGACCCGATTGCATCACTAGCAGAGGGGGCATATACTAGTGTTTGTTGAGAGCGCCACAGTTTTTGCACATGAATGCGCTGTGAAGCACAATTTTATTGTACGTATGAAGTGTAAAAAACAGCAGCCACGCCAATCAACCAATCAAGAAACGTCGAAATATCTTACTTTTCAAGCCATTGTTCAAGGCGCTGGGAAGACAAAATTAACGCATTTGGAGGTGTTGTCATTTTCAGCGCATGTTAAAACTGTATATATCTTTATTTCGTTCCCCTGTGAGCTAAATCCTGAGGTCATGTTGAGTATCTCTAGTGAATGGATGTGTAGATTCATACAAGGCTAAAACCAGTCGATGAGTTCACCGTATTTGGCAACAGGACTTTGATGCAGCAATGACGTAAAATTCTCCACTCATTGTTATAAACTGTATTCGTGTGTGAGAAACTTGTATTCTTGTTTCGTAGTGCCGTCAAATACAATGGATGTAGAGATATTTACTCTGCTATTCAAGGCCCTGATTAGACGTCGGCTTTGAATATTGCTGTACAGTCTCGTACCCTTATTTCGCTCATGACATAAAATTAGCAGAAGGTGTCTCAAAGGCGTGCTACCAAATTATTGCCACATTTACGAGAACGAAGTTATCATAAGCGATTACGTGCGCTTCAGTTATAATCATTGGAAGCACGACGTGTAAGGGCGGATTTAATTCTAATTGTGCCACAACAATTTTGCTTATTCATATTTGAACTTAGTAGTGGACCTGCGTAATCACTGCTACAAACTACGTGTTAATGTTGTACCAAAACTCAACTGACGTACACATTTTTATTCGAGCAAATTAGTTTTACTGTGGAAATCCTTAGACTCAACAATTGTATAAGCGCCAACTGTTAATGTTTTTAAAATTGCGGCTTCACACTTCTGGGGTCCTTCCGTAAATCTGAACGCTGTGTCTGCTTTTTGCGTGTTAGCTGTAGAATACCAACGATTGGAAATGGACCAAACCGTTTTTTCATGGCGTTTGCCCAACTGCTCAACCTTGTTTTTGAATCAATATCAACATTATTGAAGCTGTACATCGGGTTAGTTGGATGCCCCCGGCAAGAAATTAACCTTTGATAGCTCCGGCAGCGCCCCATGTGAGTATACACCAATTTTATACTTATATAGATATACATATCGACTAACGTATTAGGACAACCAGGTTGAACTAACCATCAATCCAAGAAAAACTAAGATTGTTTCATGCCGCTGCACACAACAGGTTTCAAGTTGAATGGTAAAAATTTTATCTAATGTAGACTCTTTCTTGGGAAAATCCTGCTGCCTCAGGTTCTTCGAGTAAGGATAATCAGTAACCGCGTCGAGGCCGCAGCATCAGCCTATGAAAATCTGTCTGTCACATGGCGCACACGTAAAAAACGACAACACGTCTACCAAGGCGAATTTCTACAGCAACAGTGTGCTAGTGCTACCATTTGTTTTATTTACATTCTGCAGGGCTTATAAGGTTTTGTGTTGTCTGGCTGTGAAAAGAAATTGATGACTGTGAGTATATAATATACCGTTTAATGCTTTACTAACATAATTATTAGGACGGGACTATATATACATCACTACGCGAATTGTGCATCTTTCAAGAAATACAGATTTTTAAGCCATGCTAAGTGGTTCAGAATTTAAGCGTTGGCTCCGTCGTATAGGTATGCCACAGTAAAGATTTTTTGCTAAGAAAATGCGTAATTCGACTATATGTGTTGTGAAAACATTGATTTTTATAGTACTATTATGCTTGAATGATTTGTTCGTCACATATTGTCATCAGTTATATATATATAGCAGAAGTAAGCTGGAGTCTCATTAGGCTACCGCCTACCAAGCAACAAAGCTCGCACAATTAAGCTTGCTAAATCGGTGAGAAGAAGGTATCGTGCAAATTTAGACAAACAATGCACTGTCTCGTTATATCGCAAAGTACCTAACATAAGTATATATATATATAATTAATCGTTATGGTAACACTAAGTTAGTTTTGTTCATAATGGGTACATAATAGAAGTGAAATAAATCGCTAGCAGGTGGCAAAGTGTACTTTTCCAGCTCTTTAATGTCAAAAAGTTAGCCGCTAGCACTAAAAATTTTTCCCTGAGTCACTGCTCACAATGAAAACTCCCTTATGGAGCAGCACGAATTCTGTTCAAAAAAACATCCGCATCTAAAATTATGCGTGTTCTGATCTAATAATAGACGCGTCTTCAATCATTTTGAGCGGGTACAGATAGCAATGATAATCCCTAGTACATTCGTTTTAGTGTTGGGATAGCCGTGCAAAGGGTTTCAAACTGTGTTATAAATTTCGCATGCCCACAATGCCGGTTACTGCACAACAGAACTCACTTATACACACTGTACAAAAAGCTATCTGTGAAATCATTGTCATGCTTCGAATTTGGGGGCAATTCATTCATCTCCTAGTTGAACGGGAATGACTTTAAAGTACTGTTACCGTCGGAAAACGTAAAAAATGATAATTTGACAGCTGATAGTAATTACTTAAAAAAGGAAAAATTTCGTGATTTTCAGCCGAAAAGAAAATTTAGAAATTTTTTAGCCAAAACTGAAAAATTCGCCGTCTTTAACCCATCAGATAAAAGAATTTGTTAATTTTTAGTGGCACAGGAAAGTACATAAGGAATGAGCAGGGGGAGGCCAAAATTTATCTGAGAGCATGAACTGTAGTGATGTCGAAGTACGTGGGATGTCTATAGCCCACTCAATATCTATAGAAGCCAAGAAACTCAAAATAATGACATGATGAGTATAACTTAAGCATAGCAGGATTTTTTTTCAAAAATCCATATGGTTTTTCAAAAAAATTTGGGCTTTTCGAGGGGGTGGCAAAATTTTCAATTTTGGCCATTATTTCTCCACAGCATGATAATTCGCATGCCACAAACTAATATATATTCTAAAACTATATACTATAACTAATATATAGTCTTTAGGCTATACTATGCACATGCACCCAGTTTGCGGCTATCTGCGAACTTTCTGAAAACATGAAAATAGAAATTGTGTGTCTTTCCGGGGTGCATTTTGATCACAATAGCCCGTTTTTACCAGGAGGAAACCTATTTGCTCGCTCCCCAGGGTCCAAGAACCGTGCTAGATATGCAAGTTATTACAACATGTATCCGTGCTCCCGTAAAAGACAAAATTGTTTCGCGAACCCGGAATTTCCGACAAAAGCTGCGCGTAATTCCCGGACAATGTTGCATATATTCTATCTGCTTCCCCTCGAGTCGAATTATGCGTTATATATGCTTATTTTTTCGAGGCTATGGTGCTTTTTGTCTTTTTCCGAAGTATGAGGGGTTTCGCCACCTACTACACATAACGGAATGGCAAAATTTCGACTAAAATATCATAGCCTAAGCGAAAAGAGGTTAATTGCTCAGCGAGGAGGCGCCAAAAGTTCTGTCTATGAAATTTTTCGCTAATTTTTGCAGATATTCTTAAATAAAAATACAGAACGACCGGAACGATGTCTCCAATTTTGCTAAAATTTAAGATTTCTAGGCAGCAAATATATATGCGCATAACTTGTAAATTTTGTTGGGCTACCGCCTGGGTTTTTATTAAAAAATATTTGGACTTTCGATAAATATTTGGACTTTTGTAGAAATCCAAAAAATCCTTTAAGTAAACGTGTATATAATTATATGCTATATACACAGTACAAAATTAATATGGTAGTGAAACCTCAGCTCTGTGTAAAGAAATAGCAGATTCAGTACGATTTTGCTGATTCAGCGCTGTATTGCTAGTTATTAGATATTAGTTAATTATATATATAAATATAATATTAGTTAATTATATATATTAATTCGTTCTCGTCTTGAATATGCCAGCTGCGCCTGGTGTCCTCACTATCAAAGAGACATCAAGCTAAATGAAGATGTGCAAGACGTGCAGCGAAAATGATTCCAGATATTAGACACCTAAGCTATGAAGAAAGGCTACTCGCACTGCGGTTACAGAAGCTTAAAACTCGACGGTTACGAGCCGACATGATTTCCATCTATAAAATGGCACATGGTCTTGTCGATCTACCACTATCACACTTTTTCGAAATAATAACATCCGAACGCACCCGTCAAAGCCACCCATTTAAACTACGAGCCAAGATAACACCACGTCTTGACTGCGCGCGTTATAGTTTTACATACCGGACAGTGTGACTATGGAACAGTCTTAGTCTTCCGTGCGAAGTGGTCACAGCGACTTGAATTAGCTGTTTCAAACGACAACTACACTCTTCAGGATGGCTATCACCAATATGATGGTGACTTTTGCTGCTGCTGCTGTCCCGAATACTGCATTTCAGGTATGACATGCGTACCGCGTCAATTTGCTTGACTCAAATCAGTCAATGAAACATCCATTCAAGCGCTCAATCACACAATCAATACGTTTGCCGAAAGATCGGCGTTGCTCTTTCTCAATATTGGGTTTCTAAAATCTCACCATTACAGATATGCATCCCGAGGAAGAGTATATATATACATACGTATACCTATTTAACTATATTCGGTACGTGAATATATTAAATCGATTGCACACATTTTTTATCCAGTAACTATTGTAGGTTTCAATTTTGTTGATTTTTCACCTAATTACAAACGTTCCAGAGATTTAGATTTTTAAAACTTTGAAGAATGTCTAATGGAATGAATCTTGACTCAATTAGTCAAATTTTCAACTAGAGGATATAAGAGAGGAGGGCAGAAGAATGTTTTGCGAACCCCGATAACGTTTCTATACATTATGACATTTAAAGGAAAATTCAATAACAAATCACCTCCTGTTATAGTTTAAAATTACAAAGATGCAGATTTTAGCAATATGGAAAGATACCTAGTATCATTCAAATGGAACTACCTTTCAAACACTGTATTAAGTATTAACGCAAGTGGACACAATTTAGTGACATATTAACCACTGTAATTAAGCTTTTTGTTCCTAGGAGTTTACTTAATGCGCACAGTTTTATTTATCAAAAATATATTAAACGTATGCTTAAAAAACTTTAAATTTGGCAACAAAATTTCAGAAAATTCTGACAACTACATAAAATAGCTAATACAGGCCCCTAAATTCTTTAACAATTTAAGCGCATGAATGAACAACGAATTCCAAATTTCATAAGATTATTTCAATATTTTATATATAATCGATTTTATGATTGCAATGGTATTGTTGCATTAAAAAGTGATAAAGGCGTTGTAGGATTTTCTGACTCAGAACGCAGTAATTTGCTTTGTAATAGTTTTGCAAATGTGTTTATCGGAAAACAGTGTAAAACCCGTTTTTACTGTTCGTACAAAGATGTGTGAATTTAACTGGATATCTTTCTATGATATTTAAAAAAATTAAAAAAGCAACCGTAGCTACTCCCCTGATGGTTACGCTCAATTTATACTACGGAATATTTATAATGCTGATAGTGTTCCATTAACTCATATTTTTGAACAATCAATTTTATTTTATTATGTTCGTTACCTGATACTTGACTTTACGCTACTGTGATTCCCGTTTTTAAAAAACGCGATGCTTCTGATATATACATCTAACTATAGGCCAATATCTCTTCTATCAGCGTGCAGTAAGGTGAAAGGAGGTATAATTTCAAATGTTTTACGAATGCACCGTTTAAATAACACTATAATGGCTGAATCACAAAATGGGTATTTCGCAATAATAAACCATTACTAAATTAATTGAATATAACTTTGACTGGAATAATGTTGTAGACTTAAGTAATTTTCTGAAATTATCTATATCAATCTTGCTAAGGCATTTGACACATTTTAACATCCTAAGATTTTGCATAAGCTTTTGTGCTATGGAATTGCTGGCTTGGCATTAAATTGTTTAAGGATTTTTTACAATATCGAAGCTTCAACGTCAAAGTTAATTCAACATTTTCTTTTACCTACCAGGTAAAACCAGGAATTCCGCCAGAGAGTGTTATTGGTCGATTATTATTTTTGATTTATATCAACGATATTACTGATAACATCACTAACGTTAAGTGTAAGTTATCTGCCGACGATTTAAAACTATATATTTCAGGGAATAACCATAAGCGAAATTTACCGGAACCGTCCATTTAAACCGGATCCGGAACCTGGTCTTCGAAATTTATATATAGTAAAACAGATGAAGGAAGAAATTAAAGTATATTGGGTTTAAAATGCATTAAAAATAACCTTTTACGTTAAACTTGATGTATTGCGATGGCATTATTGCCTTTCTGAAACTTTAAAAAGATTGACGAAGCTAATAATGTTTATTTATCGATCAATATGTCGGTTTTTGGACACCCAGAGCAAAAAATGTCTTCCACTATACACCATTGCGTATACAGACAAAGTTACTTTCTTTCAATGTAGACTGATTTTCAAAGTTTACAAGCGCAATGGTTGGTGCTTGACGCAATTTATGTTAACCAAGCATACGCTACTTCTACGTAATCCATACTCTGTTACCCAGTTGGACCGGTTTAAATCGAACGTAATCCGGAGACTTCTCAATGTGTATAATAGCTGGTACAAGCATTGCCCTGGCTTTGATTTGTTTACAAACTCCTGCAGACTATTATGAAATATTCCGACTGAAATTATGTGCCCTACTTACGTTTCACACAGGAAATTGCTTAGTTAATCTTTTCTTTTGCTTAGTTGTATTGGAGCTTGATTATTGTATAATATATATTCCATATGTTTGGATCAGAAATGAAGCAAAAATGTGGAAAATTTCAAACAAAAATTTTAAACATGAATTCCGGTTCCGGTATGGCTTTTACCGGAACCGCAACCGGAACACGATTTTCGCCGGAAGCGGAACCGGAATTCCGGTTACTCCTGATATACATATCAGCGAATAACCGGAACCGGAACCAGCAACCGGAACCGTCCATTTAAACCGGATCCGGAACCGGAACCTGGTCTTCGAAATTTATATATAGTAAAACAGATGATGGAAGAAATGAAGGTATAGTGGATTTAAAATGCATTAAAAAGAACTTTTACATTATACTTAATGTATTGCGATGGTATTATTGCCTTTCTGAAGCTTTAAAGAGACTGAGGAAGCTAATAATGTTTATTTATCGATCAAATATGTCGGTTTTTGGACATTCCTAGCAAAAAATATGTTCCACTATACACCATTGCGTATACTGCGTCAAATCGAATGTGCTTACAAAGCTTGGAGCGTAGAATACACACTTTCGCTCTGTCTCCAGTCGCCTCCATTTACTACACATACGTTTGTTGCATGTTCTTCTGCAGGAAACTTAAAATTATTGGTTTATATGATTCTAAGAGGAAATAATAGATAGAAGGTAATTTTCTGATCAATGGTCAGAGACACTGGTTAGGCTAGCGTTGGACAAACAGTGCCCGTCAGTTAGATCATAATGATGATAACTTTCTAATCAGACTGCTATAAAGAGACATACTGTGATGCTGCTCGCACAGTTTCAATAAATACAGTTCATTGCCAAGAAAGCAGTTTCTAGCTGCGTTGCAGATAACGTTAGTTTACTTCAATTTAGACTGATTTACCAAGTTTACAAGCGCACTGGCGGGTGCTTGACGCAATTTATGTTAGCCAAGCATACCCTAATTACTTCTGCGTAAGCCATACTCTATTACCGAGTTGGACCGGTTTAATTCAAGTGTATCCCACAAAAAATGCTAAATATTTCCATATTTTCATGCATTTTTACTGCCGTGAATGTATTTTCAAGCTAAAAACGATATTTTAGCATTATAAATAGTGGTAATTAATGGTTAAATACAATCTGCAAACAAAAAACATAAATTTTCAGACTTAAAAAATTTTCAGAATTAGTTCAACAGGTTTGGGGTGGGCGGGTGGTAACGGACATGGGGAAAATCTTACGAACATGGAGGATTTGGCAAGTGGGGTGGGGGTCCCCCCACGCCATCCCCCCAAAATGTGGACAGGCCAGGATTACGTAGAAGTACTCAGTTGTATGCTTGGTTAACATAAACTGAGTCACGCACGAGCCAGTGCACTTGTAAACTTTGTAAATTAGTCTACATTGAAGTAAAGTAACGTTATTGAGTGGAGCTCGGCGAAGCGTTTTTATTTTCTGTCTGGGAGTAAAAAGGTCGATGTCCGTTTGTCTTTCATGAATCTCAAAAACCACTGAACCGATTTTAAAAAACTTTTTTTGTTTGAAAGCCTATCATGTCAGAGTGTGCACCTGATATTTAGGATTAAAAAATTTTGAGTGGTTAATTAGTAATTAGCTAATCAGTTAAGCTTATGCAGCTAAAATAGAGAATTTTGCAATATTTGTGTTATTTATTGAAATAGAATCGTTTTGATCAAACCATTATAGGGTTTTTTGGGTCGAAGAATTCAAATATAATATTTTTACCAATGATAAAGCCCTATGCAATGCAGTAACAAGAACATAAAATTGAGTATATTCGTAATGCCACAGCCAAGCTCCGCTCACAAATGTAGTTCATCTACCGACTAGTCTGTAACGCAGCTAGAAATTGCATTCTTGGTAGTGAACTGTATTTATTGAAACTATGCGAGCAGTATCACAGTTTGTCTCATTTATAGCATTCTGATTAGAAATTTATCATCATTGTCATCTAACTGACGTGCGCTGGTTGCCCAACGCTAGCCTAAGCAGTGTCTCTGACCATTGATTAGTAAATTACCTTCTATTATTTTCTTAGAGCCATACAAACCAATAATTTCATGTATCCTACAAAACAACATGCAACAAACTTATGTGTAGTAAAGGGAGACGACTGGAGATAGGGCGAAAGTGTATATTCTATAATCCATGCCTTTTAAACACATTCAGTTTGACGCAATATACACAAGGGTGTATAGTGGAAGGCAGTTTTTGCTCTGGGTGTTCAAAAACCGACATATTGATCGATAAATAAACATTATTAGCTTCCTCAGTATCTTTAAAGTTTCAGAAAAGCAATGCCATCGCAATAAATTAAGTTTAAATCAATTTTTAATACATTTTAAATACACTGTGCTTTAATTTCTTCCTTCATCTGTTTTGTTATATAAAGTTTCGATAACCAGGCTACGGTTCTGGATCCGGTTTAAATGAACGGTTCCGGTTGCTGGTTCCGGTTCCGGTTATTCCCTGATCAACGCATATTTTACATTAGCTTATATTTTTGTTTAAAAACTGTAAAATAATTAATGACAATAAAGAAACTATAACCATTACCATATATATCAGGGAGTAACCGGAATTCCTGTTCCGGCGAAAATCGTGTTCCGGCTATGTTCAAGCAAATGGCAAAACTATAATACTGGAACCTTAATTCCAGTTCAAATATTTTGTTTAAAATTGATCACATTTCTTGCTTCATCTGTGGACCAAACATACGTTTTATACCCAGTGATTTCCGTTCCAGTACAACCAAATAAAAGAGAATATTAGCTCAGCAAATTACGCTGTGAAAAGTAAGTACGACACATAATTTCAGTAGAAATTTTTCATCTTAACCCTGCAGAAGTTGAAACAAAACAAAGCCAAGTGGATGCCTGTAGCAGCTGCTTTAGCCCTTCAGAGAGCTGCGGTGTATTTTAAAATTGAACCGGTCTAACTTGATATACATAACAAACATATTTAGAATATTTAGAAGTACTTAGCTGTTTGCTTAGCTCAGATAAATTGCGTTAACAGCAGGGAGCGCGTTCGTAAATCTATATTGGAGTAACATATCTGCAACGAAACTAGAAACTGCGTTCTTAGTAATGAACAGTATTTACCGAAACTGTGCGAGCAGTATCACAGCTTGTCACCAGGTAATAACCGGAACCGGAATCGACAGCCGGAACCGTTCATTTAAACCGGATCTGGAACCTGATCTTCGAAAATTATATATAGTAAAACAGACGAAGAAAGAAATGAAAGTATAGTGGACTTAAAATGTATTAAAAATAACTTTTACGTTAAACTTAATGTATTGCGATTGCATTATTGCCTTTCTGAAACTTTAAAGAGACTGAGGAAGCTAATAAAGTTTATTTATCGATTAAAATGTTGGTTTTTGGACACCTACAGCAAAAATGTCTTCTACTATACACTCTTGCGTATACTGCGTCAAATTGAATGTGCTCACAACGCATGGAGCGTAGAATAAACACTTTCGCCCTGTCTCCAATCGCTTTTCTTTATTACACATACGTTTGTTACATGTTGTTCTGCAGGAAACTTGAAATTATTGGTTTATATGGTTCTAAGAGAAAATAATAGAAGGCAATTTTCCGATCAGTGGTCAGAGACTCTGTTTAGGCTAGTGTTGGGAAAACAGTGCCCGACAGTCAGATCATAATAATAACTTTCTAAACAGAATGCTATAAATGAGACAAACTGTGATACTGCTCGCACAGTTCAAAAATAGAGTTCATTGCCAAGAAAGCAGTTTCTGGCTGCGTTGCAGACAACGTTACTTTCCTTCAACGTAGGCTGATTTACAAAGTTTACAAGCGCACTGGCTGGTGCTCGCCGCAATTTATGTTAGCCAAGCTTACGCTAAGTACTTCTATGTAATCCATACTCTGTTACCGAGTTGGACCGGTTTAATTCTAACATACCCCACAGACTTGTGAATGTGTAAAATAGCTGCTACAATCATCGACCTGGCTTTGTTTAGTTAACAAACTCCTGCAGGTTAAGATGAGGAATTCCTACTGAAATTATGCGCCCTACTTACGTTTCACACGACAAATTCTTGAATTAATTTTTTCTTTTGCTTGGCTGTATTGGAACTCTATATATGGGCCTATGGGCCGTATATATGTATAATGCATATGTTTGGGACACATATGAAGCAAAAATGTGGAAAATTTCAAACAAAAATTTTTAACCGGAACTCCGGTTCCGGTATGGTTTTTGCCCTTTTCCGGAACCGCAAACGGAACACGATTTTCGCCGGAACCGGAATTCCGGTTACTCTCTGCCTGTCACATAGCATCCTGATCAGAAAATCGTCATCACCACAATCTAGTTGACTGGCACTGATTGCCCAACGCTAACCTGAAAAATGTATCTACAGTGATCAGAAAATTATAGTATGTATACTTCATTTATCTTTTGAACTATATATATAAATATATACAATTGTATGACATTTTCAAGTTCTTCGCAGAAGGCTCACAACTAAGTCGTGGCCACAATTACAAGCTTCAAATGACTGACACACCACGTTTGGAGATACGCCGGAACTTTTTTACACATCGGGTAGTGCGGCTATGGAACAACCTCCCTTTTAACGTGGTGAATGCACCGTCACTGTCGTCGTTCAAATCCAGGCTCCACGCGTCAAATCTGTTGCCATTGTAACGGTTATTATATGTTTTTCATCATCACCAAGCCTCGCCAAACGAGGCTCACTCCCTCCAATCCGGACAGATCAATGATTGCAACAATCACTTCGTCAACAAGCAAATCTGTCCGCTGGGGGACGAAGGTGACTATACATATCGGTTCCGGCTATTCCCTGATATACATAATGCATTTAAGTAATAAAATTTATCGAAGAAATAAAAAGTCAATAGTTTTAAAATTGTGCTGAAAATGACCGCCCTTACATTATCGCTCGAGTATATATATATTTTTGTTACCTAGGCGATATGATAAACGCCGATGGCGGTGCCGACCTGGCCGTCACGACACGAATCCAGTCAGCATGGCACAAGTTCAGAGAAATGATGTCGTTTATTACGTCGAAGGCCGTCCCGTTAAAAATGAAAGGGCGCGTACATACAGCATGCATTCGCTCATGCATGCTATACGCAGTGAAACATGGGCGCTTCGGGCCGATCACATCTCAAAATTAGAAAGGGTGGAAATGCGCATAATCCGCTGGATGAGCGGTGTCAGCCTACGCCAACACATCTCAAGCTTCGAGTTTCGATGAATCATGGGGGTGGAGTGTGTGACAAAAGTTTGCCGCAGACGGCGGTTGCAATGGTATGGCCACGTCCAACGTATGAATGACTCGTACTGGCTGAAGAGGACAACCAACATTACTGCTGATGGCCGCAAACCTTCAGGAAGGCCAAAAAATCATGGATGAACACGGTGAATAGCGACTGCAAACATCTTAACATCGACCGAAGAAAAGCCACCGACCGCGCCGCATGGAGTTCGATCATAAATGGAAACAAACGTCCAACCCAGCATCGCCTGGAAAACGGACGATAACCGATGATGATGATGATATATATTCTTCTGCTTCAGAGCTCGCTGTTTACGGGTTATGGTCGCCAACTAATGAGACATGTCTTCTCCTGTGACTGACGCGACTGATTAGTGAGTTTCGAAATGCGACTAAACAGTAAAATGACATTACTTTGCAACATAACTGTATTGTTGCGTTAAATTTCTGTTTCTAAATAAAACGCCCTGGTTAGTTGAACACGAACAGATCCGAGCACATCTTCGGGATCAAAATGGCAAAAACAGGGTTTTTGTAGAGGGTTTTGCCAAATTTGGCCAACGAGTACCACTTTTTTGGCAGCCCATATTTTGCGACACAGGCTTCGTATCGCAAAACCGCTCAGGAAATACGAAGACAAAACGTAATCAGATCATTGAGATCTACAACTTTGTTGACCACGACATTTTTGCAGGAACACTTCCGGGGCTGCTGTGGGCCGAATACGGCCGTCGACTCTTTGCTGGAAATAATTATTTTCTCAAATTTCGGCTATGTCGTTGCGCGTTTTTACCTTAAAACGAGTGTCTGTTAGTTCATCAAGCACGCTAAATACGGTTTTGCTATATAGAGCCCAGCTTGACTATATTATATAGGTATATACCTTTTCTTTGGGTTTCAATGGTTTTTCGGTCGACAAACTTTATTTCGAAAATGACCAACCCTTTGTCAGAAATAACGATTTTCCAAATTTCGGCAAGTCGTTACGTGTTTTTATTTCATAACGAGCGTCTGTTAGGTTATCAAGCACGCTGAGTACGATGCTTTAGCTATTTAGAGCTAAACGACTATATACGTACCTTTTCTAGTTCAAATATTAATTTATACAGAAATTTGCAATTGCGTCATTAAAAACTTATTTTGTTGCATATACTAAATTTCGCCGTTATGATTACGAATCTGGTGTTTATTACAATTCGAAGATGTTAAAAACATGCTATTAGTAATTTTGCTAGTTAATAATTAATTAGTAATTAGTGAATTCTTTAAAATTTTTCAAAGTCCTCGGACTCAAAAAATATTTGAAGAGGAATATGGCATTTCTGAAACTCTAAAACATGGCCGTATATATATGCTAATTAGTTAATTTTATGCAAATGTTTAAATCACCATAAAATTGTTAATTTTTGCTCTCGGGGTTTTCGATGTCGCTGATCTTGAATTTTACTTTTAAAGCTCTATAATTTTATGCGTAATGTAATATAAATAATGTTATAATGTAATTTTGTAATAATTAGGTAATTAATTAGCTAATTAGTTGATATTACTAATTAAGTAGCTAATGTTTTAGCTAACTTTTGTATGGTGAATTTAACATCAAATGTCTAAAACGTGATACTTATCACAATTTGATTAAATACCAATTTAGTTGAAATACATGTATCCATAAGTAAGATATAAAATACTTTGCCCATTGCTCCGCTCACATTTGGGATTTATTACGTTTACTAGTTTACTTATGGAGCTCAAAAATCTCCAAATTTTTACCCTACGAGGTTAAAAATCACTAAAATTACCACCATCACACGCTAGGATTTTGCTATATAATGTATAGAGGTATATTATTAATATAACACATTACACGCGAAACTGTTATATATTATATCCACGTTTTTCATTCCACAGTTTAGCTAAGCGGAAACCAAATTTTGTCTCCTCCAGGTGCCATCCAGGCACATTCGAAGCAGTATGGTTGTAGTCGTCTGTTAGAGGACGCTGAGCCAGTGCCCACATTTTGATTAGACCGCTCTTACAAGAAAGAATATAAAATTTCTGGGACCTTATATAGATAAAATGTCCATCGGCATCAGGTTTCAGAATTTTTAAGTCAGAAAAAACAATGGAAGATATAAAGCAAGAATTATATATATAAGTTTAACGAAAAGGTTTTTCACACAAACGAAATAACAGTCAATCCCTCTGTCATTTTGCTAAATCGAAAATATTATTAATAATATGAAAATGAAATTCTTTCTTACCTTAAACGCCGCAGCAGAAGCGTCAAAGCTATCGATCGACGAACGCGACACCAAATCTTGTTGAGTTGTTGAATATGCGGAACCGGCAATCAATGGGCTGCATCCAACAATATTTTGTGCTGCTGCTGAATTTTGATTATAATACGAAACGCTCGGAACTGTCGGACCAAGTAACGGAGCAGACGCCAACGCAGCGGCAGGGCTGTTACTAAAGAAACTCATTAAACGATTCGCGGCACAACTGACGGCAACCGATGACGTTGTTGTTAATGTTAATGTTTTCGGCGAAATAGGATCCGACTGTTTGCGATCAAAATCGAGTTTATAATAATTACAAATGTTGTTGCTACCTTCACTGTTGGAATCATTTAGAACCACCATATCCGTTGTAGCGGCGCTGCTTCTGACAGCGTCTCCTCGAGCCTCGTGCAGCACATTATGCCACCTATTATCAAATTATATAATTAATACGGTAGAACTTTCGTAATTACCTAAAACATAACAAAGCTTGAACGGTAAGTACCACCTTATTGTATAGATATTACTTGTAAATGTGGCAGCTAATAATCACGGGCTATTGTACATTATTAATAATGTTAAATAAGACGTGTGTAAGAAGCCTGCCACTTCACTTCAACATATATACTCCTCTGGGTTCGAATTTTTTATGTAGCCCCAAAACCGCCGGACAACGTGAACGGAATAGCTATACAAAACCATTATATATCTGTAATCTTGACAAATTAGTCATAAGTAAATAACACAAAGAAGACTCGTATTCGCGCCACAGCTGTGAAAAATTTAAACGGTACCTAGTATAAAAACTAATCCCAGAGAATGAGCCAATGTCTTGAATAACTATTTCGCAATTTTTTGTTTATGAACAATAGCCCATACGATTCATTCTGCGCAAACCAAGACAGATGCCGTAATTAATATTATTCTTTTCAGTAGCTGATTTCAAACAAGCGATAAAAAATTGTCCATCAATCTTGCCGCTTAACCTAATGGTATAGGTAACTTTGAGTACTAAAAATGTGTCGATGCGGTGAGTGCGTGCACTTGTAATTTAATAACATTTTTGTAACAGAAGAAATTCCGGCAATATGAAGGCGAGCCATAGTTATTCCAATGCATAAATAAGAGCGCTAGATGGCATACTGGTTTTGGAGCATTCTGTTTTTCT
This sequence comes from Trileptium ribeirensis, assembly GCA_030248225.1. Classification (NCBI taxonomy): domain Eukaryota; kingdom Metazoa; phylum Nematoda; class Enoplea; order Enoplida; family Thoracostomopsidae; genus Trileptium; species Trileptium ribeirensis. The sequence goes on from JASANE010014879.1 coordinate 21,606, forward strand.
GCAAACACTGGACTACAATTATTACAGTTGAAACGAAAAATTGAACGAGCTTGATCAGTTTTCTCAGCGCGTTTTTGGGAGATTTTGCGTAGGCGTTCCTATCAAAATTTACCCCTTATGTGGGTTGATTAAAGGTAATAGGTTTAAAAAAGTTTTGTCGATATTTAGTTTTCCATGAATCTCTAGGGTGCTTGAGACAAAGTTTAAAAGAATAATATGATATACGGTACAAGTTTAGAGTAATTTTTACTGCTGTTGGCGGTATATAGGTAAACAACGAGGTGCACATTTATTTACAGTGGTGTATTATCAGCTGTTGCTATCAAAATGTTAAACAAATACGATTATTAGCGAGAAAAACTCGAAAACATTTTGAAGAAATACGTTTAACTTAAAAAAACCTAGATTTCAACAAATTTAATAAAATAAAATAACTGGTGATTATTCTTCAATCGCCAATATATTAAGTGCTAGAAGGTTGGACTAGTGTTAACTCTAAAAATGTATTGATCATAGTAGTAGTAGTAGTTTATTGTGAAAGGACAAACAAAGACAAGGACAAGAGTACTGTTTTAGAAACAACTAATCGATTGTGCAAAATAACATCAAGCTTTCAGTATTAAGTGCAAGGCGTAAGTATAAATTAAAAAGTAAACGACCTGAATGCTTCGATATTACTGAAAATAGAAACGATCTATTAGATTAGTTGTTGTAGAATATGATACTGATTTCAATAGGACATCAGACCTGCATCAATAGGTCGATAAAGGACCGGTGGTCAGCTAAGATATCGACCCCTGAGATAACAGGACGAGTCATGTTTCTTTAGGTGGTTGTTAAATGAAGCTAAGGTATTTTGGTTAACAATATCCTCAGGAAGAGAGTTCCACATATTTGGGAACCTATATGAAAAGCTGTCTTTTACAGTCTGTGTAGCTGCAAAAGGCACAGCAAGTTTCAAATTATGAGATCGAAGTCCAAACGTGTTAGCGTAAGCGAAAAGATTTTCTAAAGGAACTTCAACAAGGGAGTGTAAAATTTTGTAGCCAGTGGAAAAATCCAGTAAGAGCCGCCTATATTATAAGCTCTCTAAATTCAAAACATTTAGTCTTTCATTGTATGACAAGTTTGAGAGACCTGGTATTCGTTTAGTAAATTTTTTTTTGGACAGCTTCGACTAGATCTATATCTCGAAGGAGTTTTGGCGACCAGATTGGTGAACCGTACTCCATAATAGGGCGAACAAAAGTTTTATACATATTCAAAAGAAAGTCGCGGTCTCGGCATTTAAAGGTGCGAAAAATATTGGACACAGTAAAATGACCTTTTTTAGCAATTTTAGCGCAGTGTTTTGAAAATTTTTGATTTGATGATATGATAATTCCTAGATCATTGATTTCATTTACCACCGCAAGTTCGTTATTTCCGAATGTATATATTGGAAGCGGATTAACCGAGTGACCAAAAACCAGAATTTTACATTTAGACATAGCAATAGATAACTGCCAATACTATGCCCAGTTATACATATTATTAAGATCGAGCTGTAGTAAGTCTGAGGTAGACTTGGAAGGGTCAGCTACAGAGAATATTTTTGCGTCATCTGCATATAATGAAATTTTGCAGTAATTAACACAGTCAGGTAAGTCGTTAATATATAGAAGAAAAAGTAATGGACCAAGGACTGAACCCTGAGGAACACCACTAACTACACAAACCCTCATAGGATGAAGCTCGATTTAATATAACTATTTGTTTACGATTTGTCAGAAAAGCCTTTATCCAATCGTATAATTTGCCAAGGATACCATATTTGCTTATTTTGTACATGAGCTTTACATGACTTACGGAGTCAAACGCCTTTGCAAAATCAATATAGCAACAATGGATGGCTTTATTCTCAGACCTTGTTTTGAACCAGGAGGTACTACTTGAGAGAACGTTAGTTACCGTTGATCGCCTTGGCAGGAATCCATGCTGTTCAGTGCGTAGTAGTTTGTGGTGATTTAAAAAACTCAGTAGCTTATCTTTAATTATACGCTCAAGAACTTTGCAGGCTACGGAGGTTAAGCTAATAGGACGATAGTTAGTTGCATCTGAATTGCTGCCTTTGCGCTTGAAAATAGGAACAACTCGAGCATGGAGCCAGTGCGACGGGAATACGCCATCTCTTAATGACATTTTATAAATAACATACAGTGGATATGATACAGGTCTAGCGGTGCATCTGAGAACAACGCTAGGAATTTCATCACGACCCAACGAAGTCTTTTTTGGTAGTTTTCTTAAAATCTCGTACACATTGTCAACTGTAAAATTAACATCCGTATTTCTTCTAAAGTTTGCCTAGCTAAAACAGGAAGTGTACCATTATCTCTGGTAAAAACCGAAAGGAAATGGGTCTGAAAGGCATCACATTTTTCATCATCACGAAAGAGATTTCTCCCAGTCTTGTTCAGTGGTGGGATAATATCGGAGGATATTGATTTTGACCGGACATATTTGTAAAATTTTGATTTGTCATATGTCTTAAGAATTTTCATTTCTTTTGATTTGTTAACAGATTCAGAAAGCTGTTTCGCCTCACGAGCGCGTTTTTTATACTGTCTGTAATCGGCGGAACTCTTAGAAGATTTATATAGACGCCAAGCAGCCAGTTTCTGCTTATAAGCATGCTGCAATGTAGGAGAATAGAAAGTGTGACCTTTTTTGATTCTACGCTTTGGTGTATACAAGTCTATTGCATATAAGATAGTATGAACAAACACTTCCCACATATCGTATATAGATCCGCATGAACTAAAGAGCCCATCCCAATCAATGGCTTCAAGAAAATCATTCATTTTAGAAAAGTCGGAAGAACTGTAATCGAAAAATTGAGTGATACTATTTGATGACTGGTTAGCTGGAATATTTATGTGGAAGCTAAGCTTATTATGGTCACTTGTTGAAAAGGGTTCTTCAACAATGACTCTGTTTATCAAATTTATATCAGAGCATAAAATTAAGTCTAATATATTATCGAATCTTGTAGGTGAATGGACCAATTGATGTAAACCCAGCGATTGGAAAGTTTCTTTAAAATAGCACGTTCTACCATCGGAATTTTGTGAACAGTAGAGGGGAAGGTTAAAGTCCCCAAGTACCAATAAGTCTTTTTTCTCGTGTAATCTATTTAACTCCTCTATCAAGAGAGTGTCCGACGTTTCCGAACTTAAAGGGGAGCGATAAACCAAAAAATAGGTAAGGTTTTCACATTGAGGTGTAATTTTATAAACAATGTTTCAACGGAACCTTCATGAGAATTATGGGAGATTAATGAGGCGTGATAAAAATTTTTGATAAAGATAACACATCCACCGTGTTTCTTCGATTTCCTATCAGAACGAAAGATTGTGTAATTTTTCGAAGGAAAAGCATTGTTCGGAAAAGCGTCAGTGAGCCAGCTTTCAGTTACGAAAATGATGTCTGGGTGTTTTCTTGAAATTTCATGAGCTAAATCGTCTAGTTTGTTTGATAAACATTGCGCGTTAAAAAATAAGCAATTAAAAGGTTTGGGGTCGAACTCATTAGTGGCTATGAAATTTTTTGATTCAGTGCCACCACTTACCCTTCCGGGTGATAGGATTGTTGGATAGGGACAATTTTTCCCCGCGAAATTTTAACAGATTCACCGCTTAGACGACGACGTTTCAACTCTTGACGGAGTTGGAAGTCCTGTTCGCGCTGTAATCTAGTCAAGTCAGGACGCACAAATATTTTGGTACGCCCTGTCGACTTAAGCGCGTCTTGAAACCCTTCAAGAAAACAACGGCGACTTGTATGAGAATTGAATTTCACTTTGACAATTCGATTATGATCCGTTTTTTCTATACCAGAACGAAAAGATTCAATAACACTAGATTTATCGATATTCATAAGGCTACACATGTTATCAACAAAAGGAATACACTCATCTTTTTCCGGAAGGCCAACGACCACAAGGTTCAACTTTTTTCCGTTTGCTTCTATGGCGTCAGCGGCTGATTCACGGGCAACCTTTGTAATACTCGGAAGAACGGCATCCACGACTCGAGTGACTATTCTGGCAATTGCTTGTTCATCCAATGTACTAGAGGGTGACGACGCAGTAGTAACCGTAGTAGCTAGCGTGGCTTCGATGGCCTTCACACGGTCTTCTAATGATGCGATGGCTGCTTTGCATTTTTGACAGTGGATTGTAACAAGGCCAGGAGGTATTTTGGAAATGAGTTTGTAGGCAGCATCATCGCATCCGTGACACTTGTAGTGAAAATTATTTTTACAGCGTTCACAACAAATATACCAGTCCATGTTTTTAATGTTGACATCGCAGATAGGACAAGCGCCAAGACTACTACCAGTACTATTGTGACGAACCATGTTTGCATTCAATATTAATGAATAACATATAACGTATAACAACCTGAATAGCAGGTGATTTATTGAGCGGAGCTCGGCGAAGCCGAGCGAAGCGTTTTTATTTTCTGTCTGGAGCAAAAAAGTCGACGTCCGTTCGTCCGTTCATCTTTCATGGATCTCAAAAACCACTGAACCGATTTTAAAAAAACTTTTTTTGTTTGAAACCTATCATGTCAGAGTGTGCACCTGATATTTGGGATTAAAAAATTTTGAGTGGTTAATTAGTAATTAGCTAATTAGTTAAGCTTATGCAGCTAAAATAGAGAATTTTGCAATATTTGTGTTATTTATTGAAATAGAATCGTTTCGATCAAACCATTATAGGGTTTTTGGGTCGAAGAATTCAAATATAATATTTTTACCAATGATAAAGCATTGTGCCCTATGCAATGTAGTTACAAGAACATAAAATTGAGTACATTCGTAATACCACAGCCCAAGCTCCGCTCACAAATGTAGTTCCACTACCGACTACGTAGTTATTTTCTGTCTGGGAGCAAAAAAGTCGATGTCCGTTGAAATAGAATCGTTTCGATCAAACCATTATAGGGTTTTGGGTCGAAGAATTCAAATATAATATTTTTACCCATGATAAAGCCCTATGCCCTATGCAATATAGTTATTTGAAGAACATAAAATTGACTACATTCGTAATGCCACAGCCCAAGCTCCGCTCACAAATGTAGTTCCACTACCGACTAGTATTGAGATTTATTATGTTTTAATTTAATGGATAATGGTTTTTGAGAAATTGTGTTAGTTTTAAGTTTTTCGAAAATGTGCCCAATTTGTCGTAGTTTGTATCATGCAACTTCTTATGTGCAAATAAGCTGATACACCTCGAAGGGTCATTTGCATGTTCATCAAAGGTAAGTAAGTGGAAACTTAAGAGAAAATCTCCGTATGGCGTAATTTCGTACGGTGTTGGTGCTATGTAAAAGAGCTATTGGCTTGTTATAAAAAGAAGTGATGCAAATTTAAAAAATTATTCGCCATATTTGAACATGAATTTCTAAATCTTAAGCAGAGTTTCGTCAATAGCAATTAAGTATATAGACAATTTTTTGCTCGTCTGTTCATCGCATACTTCCTCACCAGATGACGGAATTTTGGAAATTTTTATTCGATGCGTAATAGAGTGTAGCTGTGGACCTAGCTTTGTATTTACTCTGCTTCCATTATTTTCTACTTGTTTTCACAAAATTTCACTGAAAAATTTCCGCTTCCACCACATTTGTTGGAAAAACATTTCAAAATTTCGGTGATACTATCGCACAGGAGATAAAATTCAGGGAAAGGACACACCATCTTTTCAGCTATGCTCCCATAGTTTCTAAACCCAAATCACCTCTCAGTCCCAAAACTCACTGCTTCGCAGTCAGGGCCACCCCTTTTCAGTTATACCTCAGATGCTTTGTTATTATTCTCGAATTTTTGATGGGTTTAAAATGGGCAATAACTTCGTTTTTCGTAATTAAAACACCTAAAGCTGTGCTTAGTACCGTCTAACTTCGTGCCCCCCACGGACTGATTCGATATGAAGTCAAGCCAGCCGAAGTTAGTATGCTTATCCCAAATTAGTAAAATACGCAATGGTTGATAACCGGTTCGATTCCCGCAATGTCACTATTAGTGCCACGTATTTTATACTTCCGAATATTTAACCACCTCAGGCATGATTTTTTTGTCAACTCTACTTCGCGACCTCAAGTATTTTTAGCACTCAGTGATTGAAAACCCGTCGCCAAACGATTTAAGCTCAATCTCGTTGACTTCGCTTTCGTCAAATACCTAAACCTTGCACTGAATATTTTCTCGGACTCAAGGTTGAGCGCACTATTATTCTAGGTAAATTATTTAATACTTGTGATTAGGGTATGTATTAATTAATCCTGTTGTGATGTTGCTAAGAGGTCGCCGGACGGTTGGCTCCGCACGTTTATTTAAGTATCTTAACCTGTTTCTTAGATTTACGCTAGTAATTCCATATAATTTCCTCTAGTGAGGTTTCTACGTAGTCGCTGAACGGTTGGACTCGTACGTTTATTTGAGTACCTTATCTTTTCCTTAGATTTACGCTAATAATTCCTTATGTTAACGTTCCGCTCCCGACGGATGACCTAGGCGCGTGTTATTTCCAATAAAAATTATAATTCCGTTACGCTTGTGCTGGCTCAGGTTTTATTTGGGGAAAATAATAGAAATAAGATAGTTTATAAGACAATAAGTACCTAGACATTTGTTTTGTGACATTGTTGCTCAACGTAATTGTTGAATGCGAGAAATCGATAAGTCAATCTAGAAAAATACATTTTTATGTGTATATGTATGCAAAAACCATCCAGATAGAATCGTAGTAAGTACCTATGCGCTCCACCAGATTCGAGGCGCAATAAATCGAGAACCGTGTAAGTAATAAAACACTTCGTAAACCGTTATGACTTCCCGAAACTTTGGGTTAAGGTTTCAAACTCGTGACTGCAGTAGCTAAGTAAGCTATGAACAATTACAAAACTTAATAAACCAGAAAACAAAATCAAGCAATTCGTATCGGTAAACGATTTCAAGTCGTTCCAGAAAGTTTTTAACTTCGTGAGCTGAAAGTATAAAAACACGACCTATTTGAACCTAAGCTCGCATCGAACTAAACAAACTGAAAAGCTAAGCTAACATTAAGTTAGTTATTAAGAAGAACAAGTGCTAATTTATACAAATTAGCACGAAAACAAAAGAAAAGCAAAAACAAAAGAAAATGAAAACCTCGGACGCAGAAGGGAGGGAGGGATATAATATAGAATTTGGTGATCCACCCGAGTTTTTAGGAATTATTGAGTTTTTGGGGAGGGTTTAGACCGGAGAACCCCTGGTAGCCTGGTAAACCACTAACATTCTTATTACATGGAACAGATATTGCATAAAATTTCTATTGTATATAATAGCTATGTGACTGCTATGTAGCAAATCCTTCGTCTATGTTTCTTTTCATAGTGCTTTGCACCCAGAGTGCAGTTATGCAGTTACTAGAAATAATGGCGAGCTATATCAGAAAGGAATAACCGGACTATACCACTGTCTGCCATAAAAGTACTATAACGTACAGCAGGAATTTAGAGTATACGCTACATTAATGAAGAAACCACAGCATGAATGCCAACGAACCAGACAATAAACTAATTAAACCAAAAAACATTAAAGCAAACTTATATTGATATTCCTGGTTACCGTTTGGGTTTACCATAGCGGAAAAATGTATGTTTGACTCCTCTAGTTCTTAAACTCATGCATGAACATGTTCATCTGGGAAATTTTGCATCGTCATCCGCACCACGTGGAGCATTAATAGGCGGAATAGCCATATCAGGATCATATACCTCGGGAGATTTGCGACAGGCTGTTATGCGTGCTGTACAAGACCAGCCTGTTTCTAAACAGCCTTCCGTGCACATCATAACTTCGAGATTAAGAGCACCAATGAAAACCCCAAAACAAACCGCGAAGTGTTCCCAAACCAATACGTTCTATGAGAGATCCGCTTATCTCAGCTCACTCGCGTATTGCAGGAACAGCGCAAACTTATCGGGCAGCGAAACGTATTTTAAGACTCCGAGCTACCAATATGCACCGCATACTATCGGTACATCGCAGCTTGCCTCTGGAAATGATGAGGAAGAAGGGCAGGAACAGAGGAACAGTACAGAAGAAGAAAGCTAAACCACTCAAGGGCAGCCCAGGGTAGGGTAGGATAGCTTCCATCGAGTGGTAGTCATGATACAAAAATTGTCAATTAAGCAGAGTCGAGTAATAGCCAAGAAACGTCCAGTTCAGCCGAAAGACAACAGATAGTGAGTGCAAGTACGGAACGCCAAGGATTAGACGAGATGATTACCTACAAATTGTGTTACCACCATCATGCACGTAGGTATTACTACCAGAAAGCTAAGCGTTAGTCGGACGCAGCACTCCAAAAAAGCGAACTAAACGTGTTCCAGGAAACATTAACCGAGCAGGAAATACCAGCAGACCAATCGGATACATCAGCAAAAGAGACTACAAAAATAGCATGTAGAGAAACTGATCTAGCGTCCGAACAACTACCAGCGATAACAAAAACATATGTGACCGGCGTCGCAGCAATTGGACCGAACGGGCTAGCTGTTTCACCACCATACTAGGAATCGTATCTCTCGGCCGCATAATTTGTGTGTAAGGAAGCATCATTAGCAGCTATCCGAGGCGACGACGGGTAAGCTTTTGTGAACCTACATCTATTGCTAGTAGCTCACCACGAGTCTCGGTTAAACAAGCGTCGTTACTCGAACTCATTTCAGCAGCGTCGCGATATCAATAACTAGTTTTACGTCAGCGACCCAACAGGTGTCCTCAGTCTCGAGACCAACAAAGGAAGATATATATTCACGGTGCCCATCGTTTCAGAAACTGGGGCCCCGGGTCGTGGCAGCGATGGACCCCACGACTACCACCGTACAAGGAACCAGAGTTGACGAATCTAACCTTTCATTAATTTAATCAAACTCAACAACGCAAACGCTCATACGTACCTCACCAATATTTGACAAAAGCGGGTGGAGAAAACAAAGGTAAGATAAAACCCATGAAATTTCGGCAATAGATTTATTGGTATTGTCTCCATTACGAGCTAGATAGAGCAACACTAATACCAACGCAGCATTGATCCCAAATACCGTACAGCAAATCGATATTTGCGTCCATTCATCTACGCGCTTCTACCCGCGAAATTAGACCGTATGCCCGGTGCAGAGTACACATTGGAAGGCGTCCAACAAGAACGTCGCGAGCTACCTTTTCGAGCGCGATGGACGACATTTCCCCGGTGTCGAGCAGTATTACCATGTAGGCCTGCTAGAAAGAACAGAGCCAAAGAACTAGAACCGCTTAACATCAGCCCCAACGAACTCTAACTGCCAAGTGTAGCCATCTAACGGCAGTGGGTCAACCCACTGCTGAGGCAGTGGCTGATGCCGTATCAACCCAACCCGATGCGACTTATTATGTTGACGAATTTCAGTCAGCTTGAATACGCTGAAGAGCTGGAGGATGCCGGCAGCCTCCAATTGCTGGGGGACATTCTCGATTAGTGCTGGGGCGCTGGTGGTAGTACCAAGTCTTACGGAGGTGTCGTTGCCAGCGGATGTGCTACGTCACCAACGGTTTTCTGTACGAAATCCGAGCTTTTAACTGCGACGGTCTGGTGATGGTCCCGTGCGATTGTTGTAAGCGACGAACGGGCAATGCCGCTGCTCAATGTGGCCGGCGACAACAAGTGGCTGGTGCTGTCCTGTACGGCCTGATATATTGACGTTGTTGTGGGGGCAAACACTTTCCTGAAGTCGGAAGCGGATTGTGTGTTCGTCCTTGGCGGACATCACTTCATTGTCGACGCCGACAGTACAGCCTCAGTACCGCACGCAATTACTCGCGAGATCATGCGTCATCTAAGCGTTTTATCAAGGCAATTCCGACAAGATTCGGCAGCCTTTATCGCCCAGCCGCATCCGCACTGGAACGCAGTTAGAACTCATTAACCCTTTCATGCCGGTATTAATTTGTGTATCGTACAATGTTTGACAAACTGAAGCCTGCGCCAGAAATTCTAGAATTGACTCGTCTGTGACTGGCTGGATGTCACGTTGGAAACACTCAGTCAGCTGGCGAATGCCCTTATCACCAGTCAAACGCATTGCTTCATTCTCTTTGGTGGCTTCAACTACGTCTACGGCAGGTCTCCGCCCGAGCAGCTCGAGGTACGACAACCCTGAATGCCGCGTTGAAAAAGAAAAAGCGCTACTTTGAAGTGCTGTCTATAAGCGTTTGCCTGACCCAATATCGATTCTTTTCGCTGTGGCATCACCACACTGAGGAGTTACCAGCCAAATTCCAATTACATAGGCGCTCGGATTCAAACCCCAAGCCGATATCCAACGCCCCCACAATGCCATACTGAACGTCCGACTCCCAGAATCTCCGGTAGCTTTCAACGCACTAGCAGCCTGTGAACGCGGTGAGCGGCTTTTAGAACGGCAAGATCGTCCACAATAAAAGGAGCCAACGGTCTTGCATGGTCACCGACGAACTCTGCGCGAAAGAATTGCCCAACTTGTGCGGAACACTGAAATGTGTCGTATTCCGCTATGAGCAACCCGCTTCTAGACTATCTTTAGCGAAGCAGAACGCTTCATAGAAAGGAGTCAGGCGAGAGACTTACACTAGAGTTATTTGTGCCCGATATACAATATGTAGTAATGCGTGCATATAGTGACTACCTAGAAATAGCAAGCTAGGTCATTGTTTCCTAAGAGGTGTTTTGGCAGGCAATTTCATTCTAATTGGCCAAATATTCTAATTGACCAAATAAAACTCTACCAATGCCATAATTGTACCTCTATCGAACCCCAATACAGTAGCTCTAACAACAAGCTTAATAGAACAACAACAATAAACAACCATTTAAATTAAATCGATAATTGTTGATTAATAGGCTTTCAAAAGATAACAACGGTAATGTAAAATCACTACATTTATTCGCCCACCCCAGTAGGAAGCTGGCAGCCGGGGTACTACTCAAAGAGAGCGGGTGAACAAATGGTCGTAATGTTTTTGGCGAATCATCTGAAGAACCTATCAAACCAAATTTGAGTTAATCAAATCATTAAATAATTTAAAAAAATTGTGATTCTACAATGATTAGAGGCATGTTTAAGCTTTGGTATTTTCAAATAATGTATATATAACACTATATCTTTGTATGTACCGTAATGTTTTGTTATCAGTCAATGTGGTTCACTCTTAGTTTGTGGAAAGGCGCCCAGAAATATTCTTGGGAAGGATACGGGCTACACGGAATATTCGGGCATATTTTAACAAGATTAAAAACTACAATAAAAGCGTCAGTGAACCACAGATATTAAAAATACTAAGTGCCTTAAAATTATCATCTGGTAATATTATCAATAAGCACATAAACAGTCGAAACACAGAAATGGAAATACTATAACTCAAAGCTCAAAATTATAAGAAAAAGGCTCTAAAATCCCAGAAATAATGGGGAAAGGAGGCAAATTATATTTATCGTTTCAACCTATTTTACGGATAGAATACACAAATGTTCACAAATAACTTCAGTTTGACTGATTGGGCGGCCCAGGTAACCCTGATGGGAAATACGTTATATCGTTAGAAAAACGAACGGCTTAGAGGGGTTTCGGTGGCGGTAGTCCCGTGACTTTGGGTTTGGCTTAGGGTGTTTCATATAAGGACCTAAGCTAGCGCTAAGGTTGAAGCTTAGCATATAGAAAACGGCATGACATGCATTACACTTTGGCCCTTTGCCAGTTGAGCTATGCATCAAAATGGGGTGGATGATGACCACGGTACACAGTTTTAGCAAATTTGCAATCGCCAAAATAATACTCCAAGTTAAAGATACATTAATTTTACTGTCAACCCTAAGTAAGGAGTCCAATAAATCCAAAATTATTTAGAGATATAACAGCCCAAGTTTTTTGTAGAAACTTCTAAAATAGCTTTAAAATCAATCCAGAATTAAATTGTAGCGCATGACCGTGGACCGGTGAAACGCGATCTAGGTACATTTGTGGGGTTGTAATTATGAGAAAACAATTGTTTTTGGTGCAGTAGGAATAAATTAAAGAAAAGGAGCTTAGCGCAATTTAACCGCTTTTGCAGTTATTTCGCACGCGTGCCGACTTGGCCATCTTGTCACTTGCAATGCCTCCGATATATGTGGTAACTGGTTGTGGCGTATTGTGGTAGTTAGCGGGTTGATGCTGGAGTCGTGCTATAACAATTATTAAACCTTTAATGTAATGTACACGATTAAGACAACGTCACAATGTGGATATGAATTTGTTTACAATTATAAATTATAGCATGCATCTTACCTTGGTTAAACGCGCGACTCTATTCCTAAAAATTGTAAATTAGTTTTGCATGCTCATTCGCTGGCACAGGTAGGTTTTGGGTCGTATATATAGTATCTAAAACGAATGCAATATTTCTATTTATAGCCTTGTTTATAAAATCTTAGCTTAATTGTTCTTGCCTTTTTACAAGGCTATCAATTGGAATCATTTCCATTAGCCAGTCGTTAGGTGTATACCAGGGAACTCTGAAAGCCATTCGGAGCGCACTATTCTGAACAGTTTAAAGGTTAATTTAGTGGCATTGCGCCATACCACAATAGGTAATTGGTCTGTATTCCAACACTGGACTTCTAAACTGTCTATAGAAATGCATTATTATAGCTGGTGAACATCCCCTATCTGTGCCGGTAAGGCTCTTCAAAATATTTAACCCCTAAGTCTTGCTCTATGTTCAATATCTTCGGCGTGTTGTTTGAAGGTTGCACCATTATCAAATGTTACTCCCAAGAATTTAGCGGTGTTAGATACGCAAACCAGGTCATTATAGATTTTGATTTGTAATGGCATTCCCTTAACTTTTGCGCGATTTGCTTTGCGGACGCTGAAATACAGTGTAATTTGATCTTACTGGGATTTATTTTGGTATGCCACTTTTCGCAATACTTTGTTAAAGAGGATACCTCTCTCTAAAGAAAAGCGGTAGAGCTCCAATGGGTTGCCCAGATCGCTATGTCCTCTACAAATTGGCTACTTTTTGTCGATGGGGATTACTTAGCGGTGCATCATTAGTATATACTAGTGAAGTTCGCGTCCGAGCCAGAATTCGAGTGGTGAGAGCAATCCCCCGAAGTCTGTTGTAGAAAGCACACACAAACAAAGCTTACACACAGTACACACAAGCATCAAGATTAGTAATTTGTGAAACGAACTATGATTAATACTATACCTGCTGATTTCTGGCTTTCACATTTGCGATGAGTTGATTCCGTATCGAATTTTGCAAAACAGGGCTCATTTCCAGTACGGCATATGTTTGCGTTGTTGCGTTGGCAAGAATTTTTGAAACCGCTGAATTTGTAGGCACATGTTCGATAATAGGTTCAGATATAGTTGCGACGACGCGTGAACTGTTTATGGTTGATAAATCGTGCTCATTATTCTGGGAAGTTTCGGGATTCATTGAATCTGTGCTTACGTCGTTTTATTACAATTGTACGTACCGTCAATTCGAAAGACAATCACTATTATTTACCTTAGTTTGTTGGACTTTAAGGCGGTATTTCAGCCCATTAATATATGTTTTTGAGTTTTTCGATGCAAGTTTTGCAGTTGCTAGAATACTTTGCTGAGAATTTTTATGTTATCACAAAAGTAAGTCACTATCCTTTGAGATTGCTGAAGGTAAAATTCATGAAATACAATGCGCGTAGATAACGAGATTTCAAACCTCATTTCGTTAAAACATAATTATTGTATTCGAGGTTTGAAGCTTGCGCAGTTACATGCGATGCAATGGCAAGAAAATTTGTTTAAGTTTCGGTTCGTGGGATAGTTACCCAAAAAATTTCAGGTTCGATAAATATAAGCTCGACTAGAAGTTCCAAATCCGCAAGTAAATGTCTATCAATCTGTGAACAGCTGTTCTCTAGACGTGACCTAATTTTTTCAACAAATATTGTGCCAATTGTCCTTGACAGCCCATAACTACATAAATTATCTTCGAAAAGTAAGATATGTCGCTAATGTAAGAAATTTGTTTTGTTTAGCCATTAGTTAGAACTTTAAATTTGCTATTAATTATAAAGTTATAATACAACTATTGCTTTAACTAGGCTGAAAGAATGAAAACAAATACATCTCGGTAAATAAAGTTCTTTATGTGCGTCGTAATTACTCTGGATTTTATCTCTCGCTGAATATGATTGATACAAACTACACTTTATTGTATAGAAGTTTAGATTTGGATATTTAGGTTTTATAATTTACGGGCTATATTTTTGTAACTTTAGTGAAACTTCACAAATCGATGGTAAAACTTGACTGTTTTAATTAAATTTCAAAAAGCATACTGTGTTATAAAATTTTGGACACCTTATATAGTGAAACTTTGAGAATATAAATTGTTAAACAGCACAAACTATTTGTGAAGGGAAAGCATGCACAGATATCTTACGGAAATGAGTTTGCCATTTTGACGAGGTGCCAAAAGAACTAATGGAAAACATTAAGCGTACATGTGATTAAAGTTACGTTTATACAAAATGTGATTAAGGCTTATACAATAAAATAAAAATACATAGTAAATTTTCTAAAGACTAGTAGGAATTTTCTAAAAGCTGTAGGGTAAGCACGCAAATATTTTTCATTCTATAGTAAAATCGCGCGAATAATATGTGTTTTATAAATTATCAATCAAACTTGAGATTACTGTGAAATAACTTTTGTATGTCAAAAACACGCTGATTTAAATTAATAGAAAACGTATTGACGTGGCAAGAACATCCTTTGAAGAATTTGTTGGAACTTTTGTGACATATAAAATGTCTGGAGTTATTCGGCAAGTTATTTTTAGTTTGGGAAACTAATACAAAATAAAAGTTTTTTGCGTCTGGTGAATTGTCTATGAGGGATGTGCTTGGGCCAGAACGACCTATAAAATTTATCATGAATTGAAAATTTACAATGAAATTATTAATGACAAGCACTTGCTGGGTCTTAACGTATTTTATAGCCCGCCACTACGGAGCATTACAAGGTCAAGCATCTACTCTATCGCAGCAGCAACAGCAGTCGAAAAGTAGTGCAAACGATCAAACTAAACAACAAGTAGCACCTTGAGATGAAACTACACATGTGAAGCCGGCGATAGTGTGTCGGAAGCAAAAAGAAAAAGAATGAACGAAGTTTATGCCGCATCTACCAAAATGTACACGTTTACAAAATATGAGGACAAAGAAACCAGGAACCATGTTTTACTAACACACGAGTCTTCGCAAGAGTACATATCACAAAAACAATTGACTTGTATCTAGTTGGCGAGGGAGAGCAGATAGAAGTGTTAGTTACAGCTGAACCTGTAATTCCGTAGGCTCAACTTGGAAATTTTGATGTAAAAGCTGAAGGAAATGCCAACGTAATTAATTTACGTAAAACGAAAGATTCTGAAAAGCCAGGCATTGATGATGTCATTTTCTAAGCATGACAATGTTTATACGTAATTTTTTTTTATAAAAGAAAGTGAGAGTTTCAGTCATTTAAAAGATTTAATTGCAAAGTTCATCGCGGGATACATTGCTGAGCTTCAAACGTGAGTTATATAAATATCGACATCATATGCTGATAAATGTGTTATAGACAGTATCTTCGCAATAAATAAATTTAATTTTAATAACACAGGCAAACCATTTTCTGTTTCTTGACACGAAAAATTGAAAATTATGTTATAGTGTAAAATTACAAACAATTCTGTCCGGTTTTCGATACTTGCTGCTTAGCACAAGCATCCTAAATATACAATAATGATGTCAGCTTTGTGAACAACCAACATTGTTAGCTTTATTTAAAAACTTTCGTAAAGAATGCACGAGTTAATTTAGAAACTGGTGTTTGGTTTAGAGATAATTTTCTGCATTGCATCTGAGACGATTTTGCAGGTTTACTATCACAAAACCAAGCGCCAATGTAAACTTTTACTTGTATAACACAAATATGATTTATGGAGCATCTAGTGAGGACATTAATTATGTACTCGCGCTTGTTTTAGTTATGAATGTGAAAAAAATCCTGAATCGTTTCTTGCAACGCAACGTTAGCAAATGTGTGCCTTTTATCCACGATTTAATAGCATTGGCACACCATTTGCTATTTCTAAACACACGAAATTGACAAATTGTGTTATTGTGTTGAATCAAAAACAATGTCTTAGTTTTCGATACCTGGTGCTTAGCGCAGGTATGTTACGTTTGAAATAATGATGGTAGTTTTGTGAACAACCAACATTGTAAACATTGTTGAAAAAGTTTCATAAAGAATGAGCGAGTTAGTTTGCAAACTGGTTCTGGGCGTTGAGATGCTTCTTTACATTGCTTCCGAAGCAATGTTGCAGGTTTATAGACATTAAACCTACGTTCCAATGTGAGCTCTTGCTTGGATAATACAACTATACATTATAGAAAACGTAATGGGAATTTTAGTTTAGTATTCATGCTTCTTTCACTCATGAATGCGCAACAAATTCTGAATCATTTCTTGCAATGCAACGTTCGTTATTCTGTGCCTTTTATCTACGACAAAATATCATCGTTCTCTAGCACAACTCGCTATCCCTTGACTTTGGCACAGGGTTTCTTTGTCGAGGAAGAGCTTCTACACGCGGCGCCGCTAGGTAATTTGCTGCACAAGCTGCATACAGGCGTCTTCTACAGTTCGACGGCAATGAGACTCAAATTCGAAGTGAGCTAGGCTTCCCTGAAAGACAATCGGTGGACCAAGTCGACACTATCAGGAACATGCTTCGGGAGCTCGGACAGATGGCACGACTTTTCTGCCAATTCAGCAAAAGCGAGCAGCTATGAAAGAGATACAAATGATGTATTTGCACGGTGACGCACTTGAAACAATGTTGCTTGAATAAACATTTTATTTCGTAGAATGTTACACAGTTATCCACCATTATATTAATAAATTTTATGGATTGTCGGATTCTATTCCATCATTTCTTTCATCAGTACTTTCATATCCCACATTACAGTAGCGTCCATACGCCAAACTATGCAAGCGCCGTCAAGTATATAAACGCTTATCGTTGGATGCACATAAGCTAACTTTTGACTGTTGAAGCGTGTAGATGCGGTGAAGATAAGATCGCACGCTTTGCATATGATGTAGCATTAATGTTTCACGCCGCAGAATTTCGATGAAATCTTTGTGCATTGTGGAATTTTTAATGGCGGGTTTGCAAATACCCTTTGCACGCCTTTTTCGACAATTCACCGCAGCTAATGCTATACATTTTCGAGCGAAGACCAACAAATTCCGGAATTGCAACACCATTAGTTTCGTGCTGAAATTTTTCCATGACTTTTTTGTTGTGCAATTCGTGGTTTACGGGCTAATCGCTAAAGTCAAACAGGTCTTCGTGCAGTCCAAGAACCCGATATACATTTGAGTTTTCTACACGATATGTTAACGAGTCTGTATCGGTATATAGAAGTCGGAGATTTTCGAAAATTTTACGAAAGTAGTTATAGTGAAAATCGTACATCAAATGTTTGCAAATCTAGCACAGTAAATCCGACATAGATTGGTTTGCACAAACACACCCTACTGCGGCGCATCTTTACCGCGACTAAATCGTTGTCGAAAATTTCGCATCGATCGTAACGAGGGCTAGCCGTTAATTTTCTGGAGCAATTAGCGTCCGCAACCAATCTGACATCTACGTAGTTTCGAACATTATTCATGGTTTTGCCAAAAACAGAGTTGTTTAGCAATTTGATTAGAGCTTTCTGGAAACTGCTTTCTCTCTCTAAGACCTAGCCACATTGAGCCACTTGCAGCAGCATTGAACACTTTGTAATGAAAATCGCGGACGTTTATTGACATTGCGTGATATATTTTAAAAAGTTTTTTAACCTCGCAACCGACGCGTATATCATTAAGTCTTCTGTTGGTTGTCATGTAATTCAGACAATTAAACCTATTCTTCGAAATTCTGTACGCAACGTATAAACACCATTGACCGCAACCAAGTGATTCAAAAGATTGAAGATGACAGCAGTTATACTTATATTTGCAGTCTTTTTTGATTTTTGAACTCACCACCACTCGCGATGTCATATAACGTGCAGGATGAAGACTTAATCCAGCCGCCACAGCAGCCACGGTAGCAGATAACTTAACATGCTGTACCATCATAGTGACATCGGATAAATCTAACTTTTGGCAAGTCCGATGGCGAAGAGAACAAAAAACGAAAATTGTTGTCACTTTGGTGCAGTGCCATTCTAACGTCAATTCCGTTGGACAGAGATTTGTGTTGAGTGGCAACATCGGTTGAAAGACGAATGTACAACACAAATTTGTGGCTTCCAGGATCCAGTTGTCTTCGCCGGGCATAGCCATAGTTCTTCTTCGCATATACCGAATCGACATGGCCTGCCGCATCTTTGTAGTACTTTTCTGTAGCCAGCTGGTTATTTTTTGCCTCAATACCAATATTGAGTAACCGTTCGATGGAAGCTCGGTAACGATAGTGGTCTGCTGCAGTTGATACAATCTTATCTTGTATTTTTACATCGATTAGTTAAAACATCGCGTTTAGCATTAACTGGCGCAATTTCGGAATCCGCCGCAAGCGGTTTGTCCGCACTCGATGTATTTCTTGCCAAATTTTCTCATAAAACACGGGATCTAAAAAGTCTTCTTCACTTCCAAGAACATAAAAATTTATCAATATTGTTTCATTTAGTGTAGTTGTTGCTCGAATATCAATCCAGTTTGAGCCAATTATAGCGCTTTGAATCAGTTTTTCAGAAAAAAGCTACAACTTGTTTTTCATATGACAATCAATCTCTGCAGACGGTGCAGCCTTTGAGCGCGGACGCTTTGGTGGGTGCGGCCATTGTTTTAAAATATCACACTAAATAATTTTACTTATATACTTTCCGAAAATTATATCTTTTGGCATGCGCTGTACTGAGCGAAACTGCATTAACATTTGTACACCCTGCCGCTTTCCATTTTTCTGCGCGCCTTTGAAAAACTATTTTTGCTCTTTTTCATTCGTTTTCCACTGCCTGTTTGTCGCAGTTTTTTAACTCCTTTA
Organism: Trileptium ribeirensis; assembly: GCA_030248225.1. Classification (NCBI taxonomy): domain Eukaryota; kingdom Metazoa; phylum Nematoda; class Enoplea; order Enoplida; family Thoracostomopsidae; genus Trileptium; species Trileptium ribeirensis. The sequence goes on from JASANE010014879.1 coordinate 40,794, forward strand.
AGCCACGTCTGTAGCAATGCTTTTACCTACGTTTTGTACCAATTTTTTATAAACCTCGCATCGTCTTGCGTTTAAACACACTTCTGTTAACAGAAAATATTGTTTGCGCTACGTCTTTAACCGAATAGGGTGCTACAAACCGTGTAGTCGGTATGATCATTCGGGATAGTGTTGCGAAAATCGAACCTAAACCATAACAGTGCTAGTATTAGTGTTGTGCGCCGGCCGCTTGGGCCGCGGCCGGCCGGCCGGCCGGACTACGGCCGAGCGTGAGCTGGGCCGCGGCTGCGGCCGGCGGTGGCCGCGGCCGGCCGTATTTCACAAATCGCATTAAATGTTCTTATTTCAGTGGCCGTGGGCGCGGCCGGCCGTTTTTTCAACGTGTTACAATGTGATCGTTCACAATTCGCATGCAAGAGACAGAAGTTGAAATTCGACGTCGTGTTCTCGTGTATCAATCATTCGCCGTATGTGTTAGCTTATGTGTTGTTTTTGTATCATTTCAATCTTATGTCAGGAATGTTCTCATGAGTTTTTATAACTTTAATGTTTTGTATATCGAACATTGGTTTCTTTTTTCGTTCGTACGTTTTAGTTTCAGTCTTTCTGGACAAGTAATGAAATGAGGAATACATACGCATCTGATTCACTGGCGTTTCTATAGCGATGGGTATGGGAACCAGTGATGAACAAATGTCCGATTTTCGGTTTTCAGGCGGATAATGTCCGGAAATTTCCGGACAATATCCTAGAATTTCCAGACATTTTGCCAAAAATGCCCATTTTCCACAATGCCCACAAATGCGCATTGTGTTTTAGCAATAAAATGCTTATATTGGGTTGAGTAGGTTCGGATCCTATCAGTATGGATTTTTTTGACGACTTTAAAACGTAAATTTTCTTATACAATTTTTGAAGATAACCAGATATTTCCGGTGGGAATAATGTAAAACACGTTATAGACTTGACTTTCACCGCTATTGTACTTGCGGCTTAATAGACCATCTGCATTATAAGAACGGTAAACAACACTGTTTTTGATACATAATCAAGTTTTTGTTGAAACCGAACAGGAAATACGGTCGCTAACAAACAAGATCCTGATTTGTTTACTTTACTGTTTCCTTTTGTTGATTTTCTATTCATCCTGTCCGTGTATTCTGGTAAAATTTTGTTTGGGATCGTTTGTTCACTTACCATTATGAGCGTAAAGGGATGGTTTTTTGATTGTTGTGTTGCGACACAAGTTTTCGTTTGCGTAAATTTGCGTTAATGAAAAGGTGAAATATATTTTCAGCGTCGACCGGCCGCGACCGGACGACCAGCCGTTCAAAACGGCTGGCCGCCAGGCCGGCCGCTCGCCGGTCGGCCGAACACTTTCTACGGCCGGCCGCCGGCAGGCCGGCCGAACTCAAAACCGGCCGGTGCACAACACTAGCTAGTATATATCGCCTTTAAATCCATCCAGTCTTTCTTTCGACTTAATTAACATTTTAATTAATTCTTAGACCGTTCATAATGCAATTTAACAATAACTTTGCTTCTATTGGAAAAGGCAAATGGTCGCCTGTATCAGTATTTATATAAATTTTTATTATAGTTTTCGCACTCGAAAACAACGGAACATAGTGCGGCGGAGAATAAATATGACACACATTTGTTTGAGATTTTGATGCCTATGCAGGTGAATGTAATCTGGGTACCACCCTTAGTAACAGTACTTGTGTATATGCAACAATTTGAGGACTGCAAATATCCGAATAAACATAGAGAGGTGTTATACACGCCTTAAGATCCGGTGTATTTGGTGATTTTAGCGTGGGTGCCTTGACACTGAGTATTATATCTAGTATAAAGCCATACAGCAAAGCGTTTCTTTTTGGAAAATGGATTTTAATGAAATACTTTGAAGATTATGTATTTTTATCCCATGTTTGTTTTCATCGTAATCGAATTTTAGACTCGTAGTGTGGCTTTTATAATGACCTTCTATGACTGTAACGGAAATCCAATTAGTTAGCTGACTAACATCTTCTAGCGTGTTTTCGCTGATATATTGAACAGTAATCCCGTATGCAGATCATTTTTTTAGAAAGTGTTCGCCGCCTGGCGCAAAATTTAAATACTGCTGGATGTATTAGTTCGCGCAAACAAACTTCCCATTTGCGATGCTCTAATTCTACCGGAGATATTAGTTTGACAGTAAAATTTCTAAGCTTATTTTCAGGATAATCTGTCATCGATGCATTACTTGGCAACGTTACATAGAAGCTGTCCAGTTCAGTGTACTCCATTATCAATTCCAACTATATATTCAAAATCAGTGTAGAGATGAACAACACATGAAACATTTAAATACACATAAAATAACTGCATTAATTTTTGTGCTTTATGGCTCGATTGTTACATTTGTTTTTATCTTCATCTATCTTTGTTTTATATTCCCCTGATCCATACTATTTGTTCCATATGTCTTTTAATCGTCCAATTGTCTCTTCTTCGGCCTCAGAATCGATGTTATTGCAGAACTTGTCATGTTAATGAGAGCTTAGCGAAAATACGCTCCGATAGCTTGCTCAGGATTGCCTTGACAACCGTTTTGATGAGCTGATCCATAACGGCGCACAAAATAATCGTCAATGCTACAGGCCCAACAGTTGTAGTATATGAGACGGGGTATCTCATACAACAAATCAAGATCTAAAAATTTTAATATACGTTTACGTCCGACAATACGACTATACTAATCAGTTGAGTGGATTACCGATTCTTTTATAATCAAACACAACGTACTTTTTGCAGCTCTTGCACATAATATATACCGTTCAGGTTTTAAACAGCATATCCTGTAGTTTATATACTTGAGGATTTCCGGTTTCACGGAACACAATTATAAATAATTCTGTTGTCCATCGTTTTTCGCTCCCTTTGGTAAAACTTTTTGACTTTGGATTGAAAACCCTAACTATATCCCCGAATTAGAACTTGAACGATTTTTTGCTCGCTTTAGTCTCGGTTTCAGGATGTTTGTTAGGAGTTTCAGTTTTGTAGCCCACACTCTTCGGAGAAACGCCAATACCTCTAGGAACAGCAGAATTGTGTGATGTGATCAAATCTTGCAAAAGGTTAAAATAACGATGTGTAGATGAGACAGATATATCAGAATCTTTTCTCTTAGAGTTTTAATAAATCTTTCAGCATAGATTGCTTTGTAAATAGTATTGGCCCAAAAATTTTTAACATTTAGTTGCATGAGTGTCTTCTCAAATTCTGCCTTAAATTCTGTACCATATTCTGTTCGTACTACTCGATGCGATATGCCAGCACATTCGACGATGAGCTTAAATGCATCTGATACTGGATTGGCAGTATTTTCTGCACAATGGTTCAACAAAAGGTTTCTGAATAAAGATGTTAAAGGCAACTAAAATGTAACGAATTTCATTAGTTTGGCTTTGCACTTTGGTAACGTACATCAAATCTAAATTCCATTGATCGTGTACATTACATACATTAACCTTTTGAGCTGTCCTACGCTTTCTCGGTATCTATGAAGTTGTTATATGTCTTGACTGCTAAGCCATTTTCTTGCGCCGTGTAAATTGACATCAATACTTATATTCCTTGCCGCTTTACATAACTTTTCAGCCTAAGAAATCTACCCTACTACAGATGGGTATAAAACAGTTTTAACTATTCTTTGTCCATACCATTTATTGTCATCACGTGAAATTTAAACACATAAGTGTCATATATTATTATATATCATCATCTGTAATTTCAGGCTCTGGTATTGCCGGCTACTTTGAATTGAGTTTTTTTTGACGATTTGATTTCTTTGATATTTTGTTTCATACTGCTTGTAACGTTTTGCCAAGTAAGTTTTTGCCGGGGTACTGGAATAATTATAGAGTATATAGTAATAATTGTATATAGAGCATTAAGCAGTACTAAATATAAAAAATCGCTTTAAATAATATTATAAAAAGAAACAACGTTAAGTACGCTCCTGATATAATAACCCTGACCTTTACTCTTAGTCTAAGCTATGATCACTATATGAATCATGTACTAACCCTAAGCCTAAGTCTGGGTGCTGCCGCCCTCGGAACGCTCCGCTCTAAGATGTTCTTTTTTCTAACGTTATAACATCCGGCCCCTAAACTTGACATGGGCCTTATGTACTATTGGTAGTGAATATAGATATGAGATAAAATCGCACCCTGTTTGAATACCCTTAATCTGCAAAGCATATCTAACCCGTGATCTGCAAAGCATATCTAAGATATGTGCCGAATGAAATTGAAAAACGACCTTAGCGTCTTCTGTATTAACTATTTGTTTCTTCATCTATTCGTGCTGTTTGAATTTTGCAATCGGTGCTTTCTTAAGGTGACCAAGCATGACTTCGTTCCAGGCTTCGGGAACTTGCTGCGTGACGTTGTGCATTATAGAATACATTACGTTTATTATAACATAGCTTGGAAGTATAATAGACAACACAGGTCAACGAAGAACAACTCCTGACATTGTCATTTTGCAAATCATTATATCATTATATCATCACAAATAATCATTATATCATCAGAATTCATCTTTATAAAAACAACAGACACAACACAAAAAGAAAAACAAACGACCTGCAGATCGAGTCATGGCTGAAATCATAATGCAATAATTGATCAACAGCTGGAAGCAAGAGTTGTTTAATACAATGAATAGGAAAAAACGAGAATAAAGAATAATGCTGCGGCAATAGGTCGATAAAGGACCAGGTGGTCACCTTAAATATCGACCTTTCAGGTAATATGTCAAATCCACGTTCTTTAAGTGATTGTTAAATTGTACCGAGGAACGTTGGTTAACAATATCCCGTGAAATGGAGTTCCACATAGGTCGAAAACGAAAAGTAAAGCTATGTTTTACAGCTTATAATGTAGTAAAAGGCACAACTAGCTTATGTTGATGTGATCTAGGACCAATATAATTATTAAAATTGAAAAAGTTATGCAGTGGAACTTCAAAGTGTGATTTAACACGTTCCGCACGGCAAGCAGGTCATAGATTCATCACTTACATACGGGATGGTATTAACAGATGAACTAACTCCTCTGACCTTTTGAGCTACTATTTATGTACCTAGATCAATTTGCAAGTACGCTGGAATAAATTTATAGGCATGACACTTATAAGACCCACACGTGTGCATACAATGTTTCACGCGGTACATACGTGCGGGACCTATGTGCCCACAAAATGTTATTACTCGGAATACGTTGTGAGACGCATAAGTGCCACATATCGTATACACACGCGCGGGTCCTACGTGTCCCATGGAATGTCATTTTTCTAAATACGTTGTGGGACGTATAAGTCCCACAGTTAGGGTATGTACGCGGTGTACCTGAAATATATATCATAGAATAGTGCTAATCCAGCAACGATGTCAGCTGTGTATTCACGCATTCGTAATTTGTACATTTGTATGTATTTCAGGTTATATAAATAGCATTTTCTGGTTACATATATTACTATGTCTAGCAAATTTTCCTGGGCTAATGTGGAATATGAGCTTGACACTGATTCTGACACTTCATCTCTTGATCCTACATTTTATGCAGATAGTTCATCTAATGAAGATTCTGACAGCAATACCGAACAAAACAATTCTGACAGTGATACGGATGAGACGCCAGATGCGATTCCTCCACCACAGGTTCGCGTTTGGAATGATGTTGGTCCTCCAGCAGTGGACCAAGTGTTTGGCGGAGCGACCGGATTACAAGGTCTAATACACGGAAGTGGCGAAAATGACACAGTGTTACCAATCGACGTTTTTCGACTGTTCTTTACAGGTGATGTCGTCAATCTTACAGTGCAAGAAACGAATCGTTACGCTGAGCAGTATTTGGCTGAACACGGTTACAGCTTGTCCAAACGGTCCATTTTCAAGCAGTGGCATCCTACCACTGCCGAAAAAATTGAAAATTTTTTTGGCATACTTCTCGTGATGGGAATCGTTCATTTTCCGGAGCTGCACCACTAATGGAATCAAACAAACTTATACGGAGTTCGAATCGTGAAGGAAACAATGCCTCGAAATCGTTTTAGGATTCTGCTTTCTTTGCTGCATTTTTCAAACAATGATGATGACACTACTGCCGACGATAGACTTCGCAAAGTACGACCGTTGTTGGATTTAGTGAATCCGTTATTCAAGCAACTGTATCTTCCTGGAAAGGATGTCGTCATTGACGAGAGCATGTTGCCTTGGCGCGGACGTCTCTTATTTAGGCAGTACAACCCACGGAAATCCAGCCGTTATGGCGTTAAAATTTACAAATTGTGCTCGTCAGATGCCTATACATGGAATATTATGCACTACACCGGAACGGGTCCGATCGGTGAACTAGGACACTCTGCCGCCGTTGTCATGGAACTATGCGAAGAATTATTTGGAGCCAATCGGACTGTTTTCGCTGATAATTTTTATTCCTCGGTCCCACTGGCAGAGAAGCTGCAAACATTAGGAACAATGTATTGTGGAACATTGCGAGCGAATAGAAAAGGTAATCCTTCAGATGTAATACAAAAGAAGTTGGAGAAAGGGCAAATATATGGCAAGGAGACAAATTCCGGAGTGTGTGTGATGAAGTGGAAAGACAAACGTGACGTCCTGATGGTATCTTCAGTACCTTCGCATTCGTGTGCCATTGTCGACTCTGGCAGGATGAACAAGAAGCACCAGCCAATATTGAAGCCAAAAGCAGTATTAGACTACAATAAGGCCAAGAAGGGAGTTGATGTTGCAGATCAGCTTGTTAGCTATGACAATCCGCTGCGACGTACTGTAAAGTGGTATCACAAGCTTGCTTTAGACCTCATTTTGTGCGAATCGGTTACAAATGCATACACCATTTATAGGGAAATTGTACAGCCTGGGCGTCCGTTTGGAATTTTGCAATTTCGTGAGGCGTTGGTGGAATCTCTTCTTGGTGAACTTTGCAATTCAACACAATCACGGCGTCGTCGATCATCTGTGCCTACCCAATCACACTACTTGGCAAAATCTGATAAACGGGGAAGATGCAAGCGGCGTTATAGCGAGATAGCCAACACTCATGGCCGTAATGTTGCAATGAATAAAGCGAAGAAGCCAAAAACACGATGTGCGCAATGCCCCGATCAACCATATTATTGTATTGACTGTTTCTAAATTGTTCACAAAGAAGTGCCACAAGACTAAAATTTCGATCAATAAATAAAAACACTGCACAATTATGCTATCCATGAAAAATTCAATCACTTTTAATCATCTTATTTGAATATTTCTTGTTTACTTTGAATTATATTTTGAATTATTACGCAGTACTAATGATTCAGTCAAAGTGTCGTACGATTAAATTGTTTAACGAATTGCAATTCTCTAAACACGTTAATATCAAAATATAGTGTTTAAACACATACGCTATGTTGAGAAAACAATATTTATTACATAAGTGCTGTGGGGCTTATGTGTCCCACACGTATATGAGCAATTCACTTGCAATAATTAACTTGTAACCAGTAACAAAATCAGCTATTATACGTCGGTATTCCAGAGAATTCAATTGCAGTTCAGATAGTCTTTCAGGATATGATAAATGCGAGAGGCCCGGAATACGTTTCGTAATTTTTTTCTGAACTAATTCGATTGTGTCAATATCTTTTAATAGACTGGGTGACCAAATCGGAGAACCATATTCTAGCGTCGGGCGCACAAACGTTCAGAACATTTTAATAAAAAATCCCGATCATGACTTTTAAAAGTACGGAAAATACTTGATACTAGGCGATGACCTTTTTTTGGCAATTGTGCTGCAGTGACTAGAAAATTTTTGGTTAGATGATAAAAGTATGCCTAAATCGTTTACGTTGTCAGTGGATTGGAGATTTGTTCCACCAAAACTGTAAACCGGCAAGGATTTCGGTTTGTTGCCGAAAATATAAATGCTACATTTAGCCAGGGCTATAGACAACTGCCATGTCGTAGCCCATTCATGAATTGTATCAAGATCTGTCTGTAACAACTCACATTTAGCATGATTACTGTCCACAATTGAAAAAATGTTTGCATCATCAGCATATAATGCCGATTCACAAAATGAAATAGAGTCTGGCAAATCATTTATATAAAGTAAAAATAGTAGGGGACCGAGAACTGAACCCTGAGAATGTAAGATCCAGAATTATTTACAAAAACAGTTTGTGTTCGCTTGACCAGAAAAGAATGAATCCAACCGTGTAAGTTGCAGACAATGCCATACTTACTAATTTTGTACAACAACTTCGCGTGACTAACCGAATCGAAAGCTTTGGCGAAATCAATGTAACAGGAATGGACATTTTTTCCATGCGATCTGGCTTGAAACCATTGAGTCAAGGTGGAGAGAACATTTGTGACAGTGTATCGGTTAGGTAAGAAACCGTGTTGCTGATTTCTTAGCAAATTGTTATCTTCCAGGTATATTAAAATTTGATCTTTAATTATCCGTTCAAAAACTTTGCAGGCAACCGAAGTAAGACTGATTGGGCGATAGTTAGCAGGGTCTGCATTATTGCCCTTACGCTTATAAAGGGGGATGATCCTAGCCTGCAACCAATGTGCAGGAAGCACACTATCACGAAAAGATTTTGTAAAAATTAAAAATAAGGGTTATGCAATAAATTTAGCAGTATTTTTAAAAACTGTACATAGTATATCAGCAGGGCCCCGGGAAGATTTATTTGGCAACTTGCAAAGAAATTTGTGTACAGTGTCAACTGTAAAAAGAATATCGGAAGTAGTTTGTTGCGTTTGTAGTGGAAAAACTGGTAGTATGCTGTTATCAGATGTTAAAACTGACAAAAAATGATTCTGTAAAAATGCGGTAGCTTTATCAACATCCAAAACGAGTGCTCCACAGTCAGTAGTCAGAGGTGGGATGTCGTTAGAAGAAATAAACTTTGACCGAACATACGTGAAAAACTTCGAAATGTCATTAGTTTTAAGAATTTTGAGTTCATTCTGTCTATTTTCAAATTCAGCAAGATTTTTTGCTGCTTTGGCTGATTGTTTATAAAGAATCAAGTTCTATTGGTAGGTTAGATCACTTAAACCGCCGCCAGGCTTTCAGTTTAGTCTTGTAGGCGCAACGTAGTTTTTTTACTGACTTTCTGACGATCGCGTCTAATTTCACGCTTTGGAGTGTGCAGCTCTGGCGTCTTTCGAATATAGCATTACGTGTATAAAAGTCTCCCACATGCAATGTATATCTACACTAGAACAGAATAGATTATTCCAATCGATGGTTTCCAAAAAAATATTCATGCCAATAAAATCTGCCGATCCGAAATCAAGAAAACTAGCATTTTGATTTCTGGAAATAGCAGCGTATGGAACGTTGACAGCGAAAATTATTTTATTGTGATCACTTGTTGAAAATGGTTCAATGACGTTAAGTTGAAAAATAAGGTTAATATCCGTTGTGAAAATGAGATCCAATATATTTTGGTTCCGGGTCGGGAGAGTTACACATTGGTGTAAACCTAGGGAGTAAAATACTTGAGCAAAATTGGTAGTCGTGACATCGAGCCGAGAAGTAGAGGGCAAGGGCAGATTAAAATCACCTAGTATTAGCATATCGGTGTTATCCCTAGAATTATTCAGCTCATTAAACAGCAGATTATCTGCCTCGTCTGAACTTAAGGGGGAACGATATACATTTGATTTTTTGATACTTTTGACACCAAAATGAAACTTGACGCATTACTTCGAAACATTTCCTTGATCTTGGCGATGTTTGATGACATTGCACAAAACCATGCAGTTGACATAGAGAGCTGTCTGAGCTTCAACATACTGCTGAACACTCCTGAATCCTACATCATCAACTTTTATTGGCGCTGCTCCAAAATTGAAAAAATAACTCCAACCACTACTAAATAACACAACAACGCTCTTTTCAGCGTCGGCGTTAATAATATAGAGCTCTGATGGGAAATTTTGTTGTCCCGAAGCCTTGCTTTCAGTTGTCATTATTGTTACTAATGTAGTTTGTAACAGCCCGAATTTCACCGAATTGGTAAAGTACATACAACGCACCAAATTTGTAAGGGCATAAGGGAAACGGACGGCCGGATACCGGTGGAGTGTGACCTCTGTATGCATTTATTTCGTAACTTTGCAGTATCGCATTAATTTTGAAAATAAACTGTTGTATTTCATTTATATGGTGTTTATAAGGTCACACTCCGCCACCCGCAGGTGCCCGGGATGATACTGGCACAAAAATCTGGAAGAAAAGATCACTATTAGGGGTGTCCGGTCGGTCCTTGCAAATTACAATGGCTGGGATATTGCGTACATAAAATGTTTTGCATATTATCTTATACTTGTTGTGTGGTGTTTATGGTACTTATTATGTACGATATACATATGGGGAGGGGCGTAAATTTGGCGCGACGCGTTTGAATTACCCATACCCAGGCCGATCATGTTTAAATAGCTCAAATTTTCGGTCAAAGGCAACTAAAATACTGGACACAAATTTTCTAAGACACTATTTTAGGGTGCGACACAAAAAACTTAATTTTTGGGTTTCTTACAAATTTTAAGGGAACGGGGTTGACTGAACCCTCTTGAGGACACTGCTGGGGTGTCAAATCGCCCCGGCGGGTCTAAAAATTTGGATCCACTAAATGCTTACGGATCCCCAAACAGGCATTTAAACCTCCAATTTTCTAAGCCTAAAAGGGGACCAAAAATAATCAACACTCCTCGATTTTTGGAGCTCGGGACACTTATCAGGTTCTACCCTAACTGTTTAGTCGAAAACCGGGGCCGCCCACCCCCACGGGTCCGCTCAGGATCCCCTAAACTTAAAAGGGACACCAAAAATTTTCTGTTTCGGGCACCTAAATCGGCCTCTAACAGGCCTCCTATAAAAGATACCATAATAAATCAAATTTCATCAGTAGCCGGCCTGCCAGGGCATGATTCTGGTCCTGCCCCCGGCCGCCTACTGTTTTTCGCTCGCGAGATATCGACAAAAATGTGCCGATATCCCTATGAGAAAACGGCGCCCTGAGCGCCGTTATATGTTGCTCCAAAACTTTTGGCCGCACCGACCAGCGGGCGGTTTTGTTTTTCTGGCAACTCTCGGCCACTGCGCACAGCACGTTGTTTTCGTCGACGTCGTGGCTTATGCATAGGGTGCAGCGGCTTGTCGCAACGTTCGGTGGCCGTTTAATATAAAAATTTCTTTTAAATGTGTTGTTTATTGTATTTTAGATAGATACATATATATAATCTGTCTTATGCCTATGTGTAGCTGCATATCGGGATTTTAAAGTTTCGCGCTGTTGCTGGATTTCACTGGTTGTACGAAGAACAGGCAACTTGGTGTGGAAAAAACGGGAGGGGGGCAAATAAGGCTTATAAAAGGAAACGTTTCATTTCGACATTGGGACCAGTCGAGCTGTTTACTCGCAAAATTTGACGTGCTTTGACGGCGGTTGTCGCCGTAGCTTTCGTTGTCCTTTCGATTTTTCCTTTGCTTTTCGTTTGCTCTTGCCCGGGTGGACTCTTCGGTATGCAGACGTGCGGAAGAGCTCCACCCGGGGCCTTTTAATCAGAGAGATTTCCGTAGTTTGTGTTTCGACCAAGGGATGGCCCTTGCGGGCGCTGGGGCGTCTGATGGATGCCCCGGGCCCCGTAAGTGTCGCGCCTGCGCACGAAAAATTCGAAACTGATAAACGTCGGATAAATTTAAATCAGAAGTTGTCCCATGCTCGACTGGTTCCCCACCCACTGGACAGCGCTCTTGTGAGCGTCCAGTGGGTACATCACCTGGCAGTGCTCAAGGTTGTTTTGCGATTCAATCGAGAAAATTGGCTGGTAGTACAGCACCCAATTGGCATTTGGAACGGTTCAGTAAATTTTACCAGTGTTGATATGCGCACGGCGTTCAGAGTAAATTTTAGACATTAAAATTTTAGGATCATGCTTAGCTCGGGTGGACTCTTCGACTGCGGACGCGTGGAAGAGGTCCACCCGAGGTTTTCCCCGATTTTCCAAGTTTTCTCGCTAGGCATAGGAACAAAGGCAGCCTTTGCGGGTGCTGTGGTGTCCGACGGATATCTCGCGCTCCCGTAAGCGCTGTGCCCACGCATCTGCGACGGAGCAAAGCAAATTAGAGGAATTTTTATGGTTGTGCTAATAGCCGCGACGGAAGTTTACATGGTTAACGCAAAGGCCAACTGAAAATTAAGGCTTAAATACAAATTTCGGGTCAAGGGTTCCGCTTTCAAAAAGAGCTCATCTGGAGCTCACCAGACCGCATTTCGTTGTACAACCAAAGCTGCCAAACGGGGGAAGTCAAATTGCTGGTTATTTTAAAGGTTCCGATCCTTGTACTCGTTGAGTCAGGGTCCTCGGGTCCTGACGTATTCATGATGTAAATGGTTTTATTATATGGTGCAACCGATTGGGTAGTTCTTCTGTTTCATGTTAGTGTTTTTCTTTTGTCCAAGAAAAGGGAAAGCCAGGAAGTAAACGTTTGTCGTGTATAATTTCGTAGGCGAATCAGACTGGCACGAATTAGGCACATTCTATCGTAAGGAAAAGCACAAATCTCTAGGGTATACTCATCAGCCGAGAGCTTGCTCCACTCCGGACGTTTAGAGGCCCAGGGATTACGGAATAGTCCGTTCGGTTCACCAAGCAGTTTCGAAAATGGGTCCTACGGCTAAGGGCGTCAGCGGACCTTGGGATAGGATGTAGGACCCCATAACAGAGAGTGAGGGAAAGACGGGTCAACCTCATTACCTGTGAGCAGGCCTAGGGGATGACCCTCCCTCAGGGGGACCTCCATACCTCTAGACACGTGGGCTATTATAGGGGCCAGGCCGAACACCCTGGTAAAGCCGCCGTCGGCCTGCTAAGCTAAGCGGTTCCCACCGGTCGGACTAGGGTCCACCGGGGAATCGTGTAAGCCGGGGTTTTCCGGGCACCACAGTGAATATTGAGAGTGGTGCAGCTGGGATCCCTTAGGGCCAGAACTGGTCCTAGCTAGTACATAAAGTGGGGGCCACGCCGTGAGGCGTTGCTAAATTTTCGGAACAAGACTTTTAGATCAATAGGGATCGGACTTCTCGCATCCAGGATTGGGACCATCCACTCATGCTAGTGTTATCCTCAGTACGCACCCAAATCGTATTGAAAATTGTATCATTGTATGTGTTCTAAGTGCTTGCATTAGTTATAACAAGAATGGTGAAGTGTTGTGTCGGGTCCGTGTAGTCTGGGAGGACGTAGCCTTGACTATAAATTGTAGTAGGGTATATTTGACCGCTTGGCTAACGGGTTCGATGTCAGGGTTAGAGCACCGCCAGACATTACCTGCTCTCAGATTGCACGGACTGGGCGCATATTATGCGAACGGCAATAGAAGTCGCGGAGGCCCAGGAGTGACGTTGCTTGCTGTAGGCTGACTCAATTGATTGTGTTTTCGGAGGTACGGTGGTTGTTTGTGGCGATCCAAACTAACTTTAAGGGTCTAGCTGTTAGTGTTTCAGACATATCGTTGAATACGCTGATTAAATTGCAGTATTATCGCCTTGCCTCATCAATATTGGTTAAATCGTGGCGGAGTGAACTATTGACTGCGTAAGCGCGTGTCCGGTGTGAGGAATCGGGACTATATTGATTGACTGAACTAATCGCTGGCCGTGTACCGAACGCATTCTATCGCTTGAAAACGGTGTGTCTGCTACATCAATTTATCCGTTACTGCCTACATCGTTGGCTCTCGGTTGTCAATCCATATTGGTGCAGCACCGCCCAACTTACTACAAAAGTTTAGCGTAATTGATATCAGTTCGAATCAGTCGGATATAATTATCGCGTGCCGCTGGCCCGAGCTACGACGTCGACATTTTCCCGAGCGCCACAACAACAACCGGAAGTGGTTTCGAACAATAACTACCTCGTAATCACCGTGCCACCGTTCCCAGGACGACTCGTATCGACGTCGCGACGAACATTCAAGCTAATCAGAAACATTTATAAATGGTCAGTGTAGTAACTCTGCTTGATTTATATTATATTTTGTTACTCTGCTATGTTTTATGTAACGAATGTTGACGTTCTGATAGGGGAGATTGAGTTGAAAGTAAAGGGCTGAAGTTGATAATTGCGCTTTGTTCTGCCGCACGTACTTCCAAATCGGGACCCAAGTGATATTGGTAACTATTAGTGAAGTTTAGAACGGTCTGTTGAAATAATAGCTTAGATGGCACGACCCACGTCGCTCTTTGGTGGTACAAGCCGTCGTCTTTATCTTTCTGGTAACGTAGTAGACAGTACATTTGGACCAATTGAAAATACTAGTTTAGTTCTAGTGTGAAACCATACATAACCCACTAACGTTGCCCGGTTCGGCACAACGGCCAAGTCCCGAATTGAGTGAATTTATACAGGCCATACGTGATAAGCTCAACCGTAAGGGATATTGTAATTTGAAGCGAGGCGAAAATTTTATACGATCAGCTACATAATTAAGGAATAAGTACACTAGTATCTTAGTGAACTGAAATTGTGCTCAACAGTAGAGATTCCGCAGTAAAGAAAACACCTATATCAAAGTATATATTATATCATCCGTACCCACGTCGGACTGGGACCACGGACGCCACACAAACTCAAAACAAATAGGAATTGATAAACAAAGTCGGAATCAAAATGTCATTGCCAGCGAGCGCGAATAGAACGCCAATAAGTAGCGCAGCGGGAACGACGAATATAGGAAGTGGCACTGCCACTACGGCTGGTAGTACAAATGGACCAGCTCCCACCGCTTCGGGAGACCCTCTAGTTGCAATTCTGCAGGAGTTGACGCAACGAACAACGACGGCTCCCATCATTCAAGTACGGGACATCCCACCATTTTCAGGAGCCGATGGACAGGACTTTGAAGCCTGGTTGGCTACGTATGACAACTTGACTGACGCAAACGGGTGGACTCTGGAACAGAGACTGATTTGCTTTCCAACTGTTCTGAAGGGGGGAGCCCTCAAAATATACGAAAGCTTCCCCGACTGTCAAAAGCAAACTTATGAGGCTCTCTGCTATAATATGGGTTTCATGTATTCGTCATCGCAACGCGACGAGGACGCTTTAATAACGCTACGCATGCGAGTACAAGGGGAACGCGAATCAGTTGCACTGTATGGACTCGACTTGCAAAACCTCGTGGATAAAGCGTTCCCGGAGGTCGAGGGTGAACAACGCGACGCCCTGTTACAAAAATTCCTCCGACAAGGACTACGACGGGAACTCAAATCTGGAGTAATAGGAAAGACATACCCGTCTTTTAAGCACATGATGGACAAACTCAATATAAGGAGGACGCCATCTTAGCTTCTCAGAAAGAGGTCATAGGGATACCGGTTCGCAAAAGCAGCCGGTCCAAAACAGTAAACTGCATGTCACAAGGAGGCGAGAATACCCAACTGGTAGACCAAATCCGTGAAGCTTTAGATGAGAATAAACGCACTGCAGCCAGTAGCGACGCCACGATCGCTCGGCTTATTGACTTGCTAGATAAACGTACCGAACAGCACCAACTGAACGCGATGATGCAGAATAGTGTGACCCCGGCAGCCGGCGCTAACGCTATTCCAGCAGCACCTATTGGCAACCAGTGCTTTCGATGCGGTTTCGTAGGACATTTTGCACGGGAATGCCCGTACTACCGAACTGACGTGTATGACCCACTCCTGAACGAATACACCCGCTTGTCAACACGCGCAGCCCCAGGCCACATGCAGAATGCACCCGCACCCATTAGCGGTTATCCTGGCGCACCCCCGCAGTACAGCAACCGCCCCCGATACCGAGTGATTGAGCACCGAGGAGCAGGCCGATCTTCGCGACGCGATGAATGGAATTATCAGCGAGGACCTGTAGGTTACGGGCAGCAAGGATATTACCGCCCTGAACCTGCTCCAAATACATATGGAAACTATGGCCGAACTGAATACTATAACCGATCGCGTGGCCGCGATACAAACGGACCTAACAATTGGCACAATGGCTATCAGGCCGCACCTAACGCGCGTTACACCGGCCCATCGCAACCCTTGTCAGCTGAAGCAGCACCATTCCGCCCGCGTACACCTAGCAATGGATGGAACAACGCTAACCAGGCAGGGGCAGCCCCTCGAGCCAGGCCTGCACCGGCACCCAGGAGTCAAAATGAACAATCAGGTCGCCGCAACGCAGGAGTTATGTCAGTAACTCGGGCGACTGACCCCGAGCTCGCGCATCGTTTAGATGTCATGCGACACGAAATGTCAACCTTGGAGGAACGCGCGGGAGCAGGTTTGAGTGCCCGATCGGCACAAATTAACGCAATGATCACTAGGGACAGCGCAAGATACGCACATGAGGACCCAAATAGTGAAGTGGAAAGCGAATGCCAGTGCGAATTTGAACCCGAACCAACACCATATCAACTGAATTTGTTGCAAACGAACCGAACACCAGCAGGAGTATTGCCGCAAGCGACCAGGTCGTGGGGCGACAATGGAGAATACAATGCAGTTGACAGCGAACTAACTAGCACAGCAGAAGTATGGCGTGATAAGGAACAAATTAACTCTAAAGTCGAACGGCGCTCGGCTTCACTGTCTCCGACCCTTGGTGCACAGGGTGTGACTCGTGGCCCTGTGAGTAAAGGTCGGCCGACCGATTTATATGTATATCCCAAAATGGAGTCAGCGCGAAGTGATGAAAACCGAGATACCGAGCAGAGGAGTGAGAGGGGAGGAGGAACCGAGAACCTAATGGAACCAAAGGAACCTAATGATCCTGATGTGCCGAGTGAGAAATATGGGAGGTGGCCGTTCGGACTTCGGGGGCCGATTAATAGGGCATCCGTGTCTAGCAATGACCCAAACGCTGGCACGTGTAACCCATCTCAGGCGGCTGCACATCGGATGGAACTTAAGAACCTAGCGGATGGAGAACCTAATGAACCTAATGGAATGGAACCTAGAGAGACGCCGTTCGGACTTCGGGGGCCGATTAATAGGGGTCGCGTGTCTGGTAATGGCTCTAACGCCGGCACGGAACAACCTGGGGAAGCGACTTTCTGTAGGCTTATTCAAAATTATACATGTGAAGCTGAACCAGAAGAACCTGCGGAGGAACTTGTGAACTTAATGGAACCTAATGGACTAGCGGATATGGAGGACCTAATGGAACTTAACCTAGCGGAACCTAGCGGATGGAATGGAGTACCAAGCAACCTAGCGGAAGGAAACCGAGAACCAAGGGAACTAAATGAACCAAGGAACCTAGTGGATGCATCCGATACTAAACTGGCTCCCACCAATTTAGGGCGGCCGTGTGAGGCCCCTGTAGCGTTTCAACCGACCGGGGAAGACCGTAAAGGACACTGGTCAGGTGCGATGGAGACCTTCGGGAAACGGGTCAGCCCGATTGTCCTAACTCCGTTCAAAATTCGAAAGCGTATGTGTACCCTAGATTCTTTAGAGGCCGGGGAAGACCGTAGAGGACACTGGCCAGGAGAAGGGAGGCGTTGGGAAGCGAGCCGTCCCGATGGCCCGAGCTCCGTTCAAAATTGTAGGTTATACGTAGGATCAAACTCGTATCGAGCCCGATCCCTAAGTGTAGGGGCCGTGGGATCTGACCAGGTCGGAAACTGCGGTTTGAGTCTGTCGTGGTATAGTCGATCCAACCGGCAGGTGAACATGTGTGCGTTCGAATGTGAGTCGGCCGGAACCGATGCCTCCAGCGTGTGTGTAGAACCGGGAGGAGAAGCTGTGCTGCTTGTGAGTGAAACGGGTTCCGAGCCACATGGAGACAAAACTGAGCCGAGTGCCGAAATCATTTCTGACGTAGCTGATCATGGTAGTCGAGCACCAATGAGCCTGATTCTAAATGATAATGACGAGACACTGGAACCAAAGGAGCAAGTAGAACTTAATACTGAACCGAGGGAACCAATAAGCACTAGCGTACGCTCGAATATTATGATTGTGACACCTATGTTACCCGAATTGAACATAAACGCCCGAGCAAGCAACCGGATAACGGAACGAACAGAAACACAACCCGAGATAGTGACCTGCTACTTAAGTAAGGACGTAGTGAAGGAAATTGGATATGGAACGACCGGATTGTCGGTCAACCTGATGGACATAATTGAGCAAACACTGGCTACACCTAGATCATTGCGAATTAGACCGCTTTGGGACCCCATCAACGTGAACCCCATCATGGAACTTAATGACGATCTGATAGTACCAGCTGAGCAGGCCACACATCCACTAAACACACAAACCAATATACAGCACAATCTTGATCTCGCGCTACGGAAGATATTTGCGAAGGGCCCTACTGAAGAAAAGGTAGAGCCCTTAATCCTACAGGGATTGCCCAACGAGGAGCTTTTGATATTGCTGGGTCCAGAATCCGAGTTCGCACCTACAATCATAACCTTGGGACCTGGGAAAGTACCCCGCTATTCATTCATACCCCCTCGCCTACGCCCAGGAAGAGAACAGGTACTCGCTAGGGCCTTGTTTTATCGAAGAGTCATCGCTGTGTCGGAGCGGATATGCCATGCCCACCAGTTGCTCAGAGCTCGGGCGGCTGGAACGGCCCCACTGGAGCGACGGCGGGACGCTGCCGTTGTGTCCGGGCTGTTAGGGCTCGCATCTCCGTTCTTGCACACTATGGCCGGAATCCATGTCAGCAGTAGCATGGTGAGACACCTCGAGGGCTTGCTGGAATTAGTTGCCCGGGTGTTAAACGCAATGAGCATTACTGAGGCCATTACCGAAATATACCGTTCCCAGATTCCCATCCTTCAGACGTGCCAGGCGTGCGAGGGACAACACAACACCACCTTTATGCCCACCAGCGGGTGCACTTTTGTCACCTATCACGGCGAGTGGGACTATACGGGGAATTTGACTGCCGAATACGGCATAGTCCGACGTAATGGAACCATCACCATCCAACCAAGTCGTACATATGGGTTGCACGCAGCCTCTGAGTTGACCGCATACCGAGAAGCTAACTTAGAGTGGTTAGAAACTGTGACCAGTGCACCGTATTTGCTAGACTACCTCGTTACGGAATATGGCGAATCCGGTCCCATTGCACCGGTGCTGTCAATTGACCACATCGTATATGCAGTCATAGCGAATGCTATTTTCAAGCAAGTAGACAGCGTGCAGAAACGCGAAGAACTGCTATACTTGAGACTATTATGGTTGCGTCAACCCGCGCAAAACATTTGGCAAACTGATCCGGACGACGACATGGACGCCGGCTCGATTGTCAACCCGGACGCGGACATAACATTCATCGACGAGGAGGAGCTCGAGAGCGAGTTGAGCATAGCGCCCAGTGACACGAACGAGGACGAGTTTAACCTACCCGCCATCGTGACGCTCGACTCAGACGACGTGGTTTCCGAACTCGACTCACTCCCAGACCACGACAACCTCAATGACGAACCATATTTTGACATGACCAAGGGCAGCCGAGCAATACTGACCAGGTCGGTACGGCCCCTCTCAAACCGACTAAGCCAACGATATGCAACAGCTGCAGAATTGTGGAGTCGAGGGGTTAGATTCGTGGGATTAGTAATTTTCCTGCTTATCGTTCAACAAATGGGTCAAACCCAGGCCATCGCCACGCCATTTTCAGATCAGGTAGCACGCCTAGGAGCCATGGTTAATCAGCAAGTGGGCACCTTGATCGAACCACAGGGTTTGGTAATAACAGCCGCACGATCCACTTTTCTACCGATCGTTTTGCGATTGTCCCTAGACGGGTTACAACCGAGCAGGCAAGCAACCGGTATGGCGTGGTGTGTCTACACTCCCAGGGGTAAACCATGCCTGGGAAACTGTTGTCCCAACCCGAATTGTACTACCATGCCGGATTTACAACGTAAAATTCAAGAGCTGGAACGAGAATTGAGGAGCACCTATCAGGGTGTGCTAGACACCAGTTATTACATGGCTCTGATGCGCTAATATTGCGAGGCGAACGTTCATTTTTGCGAAGAGCCAAGGGCTTGCAAGAAAAGATTCCTCGCTGCCCTAGCCGGAGCTGCTGGCGAAGTTACAGGATTTTTAGGAGTAGGGGTAGCCTTCACAAATGCAGTACACCTCAAGGATTTAAATAAACAGGTGATAGCATTATCTAAGGAAATGCGAAATACTTACAGTGTGGCCCAGGGCAACTCGCAAGCAATTTTGAAATTAACACGCGCTAACGAGGAGCTTTACTCCTTCTTGCACCATGAGATGCAGGAAGTGGTTGGCATGATAGAACAGGTTAGGTGCCAGGAACAACGCTACGTGACAGAGGTACACCGCGAATTGGTAAATCATATGTTTCGCACTAGCCTGCGCTCTTCGGTCGACGCCGTCATGGAAGCCATGATGAGCGGGCAGCTATCACCCAAGGTGGTGGATGCCGTGACACTAAAGCGTCTATTCGAAAAGGATCCGAGAATAGGACAAACTATACTAACACGCGAGCCGGCGCTAGCGTACCAATTTGGGCAAATTTACCCAGTGCATATTGACCTGGCTACGTTCAAGTTTGCATTCATCCTAAGGGTACCGCTAGTCACGTCGGACGACGTCCAGCCTTATTTTCGAATTTACAACGTCGGTTGGAATGTACCGGAGCGCCGCGCGCATATGACACTACCTCTGCCTGAATACGCCACGCGGGTTGAACAGGCGCGGTATGAGGTGCTGAACTTGCACGCATGCAACACGCGGCCTGGAATTGCTTTTTGCGAGGTTCACGCTTTAGCCACCGACCATTCTTCGCGCTGTTTGGACTGGATCATCATGGGCGAAGACGCTCCAGAAGACACACGCCGCATATGCAGGAACAGCGCATTGGTTGGACCAATGGTCAACCATACCGACGTGTACACCACCGCTCAAGGGGTATTGATCCGAACCGCTGAGCCCAAGGCAGTGGTCTCCAAGCAGAAGCATTTAAGCCACGTCACGCGCGGAGAAACCATCCAGATATCAGAAAATGGAGTACTATGGCTGTCCCACAGCAATTATACCCAGCTAGTGGTCGGACCACTAATGCTCGCTAGTACGTTAGACGCTCAAGAGGTCATCGTTCACACTGGACCTAACATGACCATACATGACTTCCCAGATATTCCTCTTCGGTCTATCAGCTGGAGCTCATTAGAACATGCCAAGGCTACCAACTTACAGGTCCAACGGATAGCCGACGAGCAGTTGAAGAAGGTGATCGACTTCCCATACATTACGACAACGGGCGTAGCTCCTTACCTGTGGATGCTCGTTGTGCTGGTAGTTGTGGGCATAGGGGCTATCATTTACTTCAGGAAGAAGGCAGGCTTCTGCCCTAAATGTATAAGCGGACGCTTACAACGCTGGTGGCAGCAACGACCATGTAGCCAAACAAACCCAAAGAGGCGTGAGTTGAACATCAAAACTGGAAACGAGTATGGTACTCCAGATGCGGTTCGGCCTACAGTCTCAGCTCCAGCCGCGTCCACGGAACACCTGGAATTGCGGACATTGAGCCCTCGTCGATCGGCTCGACTAAATAACCCCAATGAGGACGAGGACGTGGTTCTGGTAGAACCTACGGAACTGTTTGCAGTATCCGAGCGTGCGCAACGCAGAGGACATCGCACAGTATCTTACCACCGACAGGTTAACGCCATGCACCACATAGATACACCGTTGCTTATCAACGCTTTCATTTACCGGACAACAGTACTCACGTTGATCGATACAGGCGCGGACGTCTCTATCGTATCACAACATTTGGTAAGTAAGCTAGGTCTTCAGCCCCGTCCTGACGACTCGACGCGGATAGTGTCGGCCACCAAACAAGAATTAGCATTGCACGGTAGCATAAGTGTACCCTTATCGATTGGATCTATTAAGGTACAGACGGAATTCTTCGTTACCCAAACTGCTCCGTACCATTGCATTTTAGGAACAAACTTCTTGTCGCAACTGCCAAAATGCATCATAAATTTTCGCGAGCGCTGCTTAGAAATTGGCATAGACGAGGAAAAAGCTAAAATACCCTTTGCAGGCTTGGAGCGCTATGACCCGCCCCTAATAGCAGTGATGTGCCGAAAACTCACTACCATCGAACCAAATACGGAAACATTTATCAACGCTATCCCCGAAATTGCTGACACAGGCGTAGGACCCGCTCTATTTGTCCCCGCTCCCGAAATGACAGATATTGCAATGGCACACGCATTAGTGCTTAGGAGTCAACGGACCATACCGATCGCAGTGATCAATTTTGGTAACACACCGGTCACCATATATTCAGGACAAACTATTGGGCACATAGAGGTCATGAGCAATCCAACTAGACAATTCCTTAAGGATACGAATCAAAATTTGATACGATACGAGGAACATAAGGAAGCTAAACAGTTAAATCATATCACTACCCACCCCGAGAGGATTATCGAGCACATTGAGGCAGGCAAACGCTCCATTGATCATGAACGGGCTCAAACCGTAATGAGTAAAATAGACTTTGATAGGACACTACTATCGCCCTTCGAATTAAAACAACTGAAAACCGCAATTGCTGAAAATGCGGACGTATTCAGCACACATGATTTTGACCTAGGACGACATACTGAACACCGACACCGCATAGAAACCGGGGACGCTAAACCAATCAAGCAAGCACCATATAGGCTGGCGCACTCCTTACGCGAACCACTTAGGGAAGAATTAAATACCATGCTAGATGCAGGCCTCATAGCCCCATCGAGCTCACCCTGGGGATCACCAATAGTCTATGTAACGAAGAGCGATGGCTCTCTCCGACTCGGTGTCGACTTTCGGAAGGTCAACACAGTAGCCGAACAAGACGCATACCCACTGCCATGCATAGATGATATACTAGGATGCCTCAGGAATACGAAATTAATGTCCAGTTTGGAATTAAACAAAGGATATTGTTAGAATTAGATCCCGAAACCAAAGATAAGACATCATTCGTGACGGTGCACGGACAATACGAGTATAATGACCTACCGTTTGGTCTAAATTCATCCCCAGGAGCCTTTCAGCGTTGCATGTCAATGATTTTGAAGGGACTTGAGTGGGAAAAATGTCTAATATACATCGATGATATCGTAGTTTTTCACCATCATTCGAGGCCCATCTGGCAGACCTGATTCGGGTTTTCGATCGTTTTCGTAAGGCGAATTTTAAACTCAAACCCTCAAAATGTCACTTCGGACGAGGCCGTCTCAAGTATTTAGTACATATAATCAGTACCGAAGGTGTCAAACCAGACCCAGAAAAGGCAATAGCCATCGAAGAATTCAAACGTCCGGAAACGTTGAAACAACTCCAAAGTTTCTTAGAGCTTGTAGGATACTACCATAAATTCATTCAAAATTACTCGGACATCTGCGAACCGTTAAATGAACTAAAACGTAAACACATGGAATTCAAATGGACCCCTAGGTGCGAGGAAGCCTTTAAGAAATTGAAACAAGCACTACTAGATGAACCAGTCCTAATTCACCCTGATTTCACACAGCCGTTTATCCTGCAGACGGACGCTTCCGGATATGCTATGGGTGCAGTATTATCCCAGAAAACTAAACAAGGAATAAAACCCATTGCATACGCTAGCAAGGCCCTCCTCGATTATCAACGCAGGTATCCCGCAATAGAAACTGAAGCTCTCGCTATTAGGTGGGCCGCACTACATTTCAAGCATTACCTTGTAGGGCACTAGTTTCACGTTGAAACCGATCACAAGCCACTCAAAACCCTATTTGATAAACCACCCAGAAATTCACGCCTATCTCAATGGCGAAGCGAGCTATTACTTGAGTTTGGAGGTTTCGAAATATTATACAGACCAGGTAAGGAAATGGTAACGCAGACGCCCTATCACGCGATCCTAGATACGACCCATCTGTGGTCGAGGAATTAGGTGACACTTACGAAGTCCTTATGATGGGCCGAGGACGACCCACTGGACCTCGCCCTCCAACCACCTGCGCAACATGGGACCAATCGTATCTGCCGTATCCCGTACGCACAGTAGCACCGCTCGCAACGGGCGCGCCAACCCCTATAACGGGAAGCCCAATAGCGCCTCCAGGCCAACCAAATCCGGAAGCAATCCCATCGCAACTAGTCCCCGACACGCAAATAACTACAGTACCCCCAGCCACGCTGACCCAACGAGCAGCCACGCTAAGTGCTATCCCAATCAGGATGGATCCAGGAGAAACTCCAGTGATGTCGGTCCGTACAACCACCATCTCGGGTTCTGAAGGCAGACCTCAGGCTCGAGGACCCAAAAGACCGTTTCGCACCGAATCCGAAACAATGGGCTTAAGAGCAACCAACAGAACACGAATTTGACCGGCTTATGAAACTGATGATGCACTATGAAACGGAGATACTACCAACCGTCCGAATTGAGGACGCACAGGACGCCCACGAAAACATATACCTGCCGTTCTTTTCGGATCTCCCAGATTTCAATTTAGTACGGCTCTTGCCGTATATACAACGAAATGACCCGGAGTTGGGTCCAATTTAGTGGTATCGTTACAACAAAACTCGGCCTAAAGCCGAATTAGGGGCGTTAAGGATAGAAGTGCGAGCTCACTACTTTGAGTTAGCCGCAGACACCAAAATATTATATATGCATCCGTTGCAACCCGGAGATATAAATTATAAGTTATGCGTCCCTATCACGCTCGTACGGAAAATACTCAAACATGAACACAATACCTTATTTGGAGGACACCCTGGCCGTGACCGGCTTATAGCTAAACTAAAACAGTTTTACTATTGGAAAGGTATGTCCGAACACGTACAACAATGGATCAGGCGATGCACCCTATGCCAGTCTGCGAAGGACCCAATTTCTCGGATAACCACCGGATTGGGCAGGGTTCCGTTGGCAAATCAACCAATGTACTGTGTATTTGTGGACATACCGGATATTCAAGTTAGGTCGCAGGCATGCAATTGCTATGTTATTGCATTCATAGACCAGTTTACAAAATTTGCAATAGCAATACCAATAAGGCACCAGGATGCTCACACAGCTGCCCATATATTCCTATATGAGGTATTCAATAGGTACGGAGCTCCCAGGGAGCTGTATTCTGATAGAGGTGGTGCCTTCACTGCACACATGTTCGAAGAGCTGTGCCAAGAAATGCAGATATTTCGGCACATGAGTCTAGCTTATCACCCTCAGGCAAACGGTGAAATTGAAAGATTTAATAGAACCCTCCTATACTTGTTACGAGTGAGTGTACCACAGGAAGATCACCACTCATGGGATGTGTCCCTACCATTTTGCATAATGGCCTATAACTCTTCATTGCATACGGCCACAAAATACCCACCATTTTTGCTAATGCACGGCTTTTACCCTAGGCTGCCTGGAGAATATGACACGCATAGCGCAGCCACTGGATACACAGGAGCACATTCCTATAGGGCCAACCCGCAGCGCTGGATGGCTTCTATCAGGGAGCGTGCACCAATCAATGAAAGCCGCTCAAGAATCAAATCGATTAAGATATGATAGGCGAGCTCGCGAACCACGCTATCATACAGGAGAATTAGTTTGGGTTTATCGACACGATACCACACCAGGAACATCTAGGAAGCTCACGCCTCGATGGTGTGGACCATACGAAATATTAGGGAGCACCCCGCCATGCATGCGTGTACGAATGCACTCTAACCCAGAAGGTATGGGACATGTCGTGCACATTAATAGGACCAAGCCGTGTTTTAGGGCATTGGATCCGGCACCCAAAGTAGGAGATTGGTTAGGGCAGGTACACGCTTCTGTTCTGGAAAGAGGCTTAACTGAAGCAACTCAACGCATTATCGCTGGTAGGGATTTCGTTACCGAGATAGAACCGGTAGACGAAGTAGCAGTACGTACAGTAAGAACAGCAGTCAGTGATAGCTCCGATACGGAAAGTATAGAAATGGGTGGCCAGGATCAGCCATGGTGCGCCTATTGCAGTTGGCCAACGTGATCCTAACCCCGCAAACCAGCTGCGTCATCATACTCGGCGGGTTCCAATACATCTATCGCAAGGCACCAATGGAGCAGCTCCACGCCGCCTTCCCGAACGCCGCCTTTCGTAAATTCAAGCGGCATCGGGTGTACTTTCTCGCCGATTCGCACCTACCACCGCCATCATTATAGCGCCACCGGCACTCCGATGGGCTGCCACTAATCAGGACGCTTTATCCTGGACGGCCGAGCTCAAACAACTAATGGCTAACCACCGACGGCAGCACGACACCTTCCACAACGTTTACATGCCCTCCTGGCCGGTTGCGTTCCACAGTGCAGACGCGTGGGAACGGGACGAGCCACATATGGAGTGGCAAGAAAGACCACAATTTGACGAGCCGATGGTGTCGCAGTATTGCCGGCGGAACTTGCATGAGTGGGTGAGCCGTTTAGTTAGGGACGCCGAGCTAAGGCGCTTAACGCATTGAGGGCTACACTAAACGCGCTAAAATAGAGCGAGGACGGCACTACAAGAGGATAGGTTAACGCGAGGGCTAACCGAAAATAACGAAAAACCCCAACTAAGTCTAGTGGCAGCTAGCGGCAGCGAAAGCGCGCGGAACGGAGCGATGAAAATTTCTTAGGAAACATTGTCCGAAGCGAGATAAATCGGAATCACTGATAAAATTAGCTAACCCAAACTAAGCTAACCTAGTACTGAAGCTCATGAAATACGAAATTTCTTTTTTCCCCGGCAAAGTCTACGAATCCATAGAAACTTTTGGAAATTGTTCGCGATTTATAGGGAGCTCCTGGGTCAGGCACCCTGGCAGTCCGGACCCTTTCCTGGGAGTGACCAAACGCAACCAAATTTTTGGAGGTACGTGCCAGTGTATATATACTGCATACATAATAAATGGTTATTACAGTATATATATATATTTATATAAACGGATGATTACAGTATTACTTAGATGGCCAGGTCCAAGAAATTACCGCTAGATTAACCTAGGGAAAAGAAAATCTTACATGATCTAAAACATTCCAACAGTTTAGCCCATAAGGGAAAACTTCGAAAATTTCCGGAAAATAAGGGAGAATGGGCGACGTTTTTCATGTTTTCTTACGTATATGGATACTGGACAACACTAAGTCGCCCTTCTGCCCCGACATTTACAATAAAATTTACAAAATTTTTACTGAAATTTATACAAATCACGGAAACTTATCAAATTCTACTAAAATTTATCGAATATTTACTGAAACTTATCAAATTTTACAAAATTTCTGGCCAATTTTCTCCAAATTTTCCGCGAATTTTCTTAAATTTTCATGCATAATTTTAACACCTTTGGAAATTCTAGGTGAATTTCATAACAATCGCCAAACTTTTCAAGCTAAACCGAATAACGGGCTGTACATCTACGGATTTAACGGTGAAATTTCACACAAACTCATTTTTTCCAGTTGATTTACACTCTTACCCTAAGTAAGGAGTCTAATAAATCCAAAAAATTTTAAGAGATGTAACAGCCCGAATTTCACCGAATTGGTAAAGTACATACAACGCACCAAATTTGTAAGGGCATAAGGGAAACGGACGGCCGGATACCGGTGGAGTGTGACCTCTGTATGCATTTATTTCGTAACTTTGCAGTATCGCATTAATTTTGAAAATAAACTGTTGTATTTCATTTATATGGTGTTTATAAGGTCACACTCCGCCACCCGCAGGTGCCCGGGATGATACTGGCACCAAAATCTGGAAGAAAAGATCACTATTAGGGGTGTCCGGTCGGTCCTTGCAAATTACAATGGCTGGGATATTGCGTACATAAAATGTTTTGCATATTATCTTATACTTGTTGTGTGGTGTTTATGGTACTTATTATGTACGATATACATATCGGGAGGGGCGTAAATTTGGCGCGACGCGTTTGAATTACGCATACCCAGGCCGATCATGTTTAAATAGCTCAAATTTTCGGTCAAAGGCAACTAAAATACTGGACACAAATTTTCTAAGACACTATTTTAGGGTGCGACACAAAAAACTTAATTTTTGGGTTTCTTACAAATTTTAAGGGAACGGGGTTGACTGAACCCTCTTGAGGACACTGCTGGGGTGTCAAATCGCCCCGGCGGGTCTGAAAATTTGGATCCACTAAATGCTTACGGATCCCCAAACAGGCATTTAAACCTCCAATTTTCTAAGCCTAAAAGGGGACCAAAAATAATCAACACTCCTCGATTTTTGGAGCTCGGGACACTTATCAGGTTCTACCCTAACTGTTTAGTCGAAAACCGGGGCCGCCCACCCCCACGGGTGCGCTCAGGATCCCCTAAACTTAAAAGGGACACCAAAAATTTTCTGTTTCGGGCACCTAAATCGGCCTCTAACAGGCCTCCTATAAAAGATACCATAATAAAACAAATTTCATCAGTAGCCGGCCTGCCAGGGCATGATTCTGGTCCTGCCCCCGGCCGCCTACTGTTTTTCGCTCGCGAGATATCGACAAAAATGTGCCGATATCCCTATGAGAAAACGGCGCCCTGAGCGCCGTTATATTTTGCTCCGAAACTTTTGGCCGCACCGACCAGCGGGCGGTTTTGTTTTTCTGGCAACTCTCGGCCACTGCGCACAGCACGTTGTTTTCGTCGACGTCGTGGCTTATGCATAGGGTGCGGCGGCTTGTCGCAACGTTTGGTGGCCGTTTAATATAAAAATTTATTTTAAATGTGTTGTTTATTGTATTTTAGATAGATACATATATATATAACCTGTCTTATGCCTATGTGTAGCTGCATATCGGGATTTTAAAGTTTTGCGCTGTTGCTGGATTTCACTGGTTGTACGAAGAACAGGCAACTTGGTGTAGAAAAAACGGGAGGGGGGCAAATAAGGCTTATAAAAGGAAACGTTTCATTTCGACATTGGGACCAGTCGAGCTGTTTACTCGCAAAATTTGACGTGCTTTGACGGCGGTTGTCGCCGTAGCTTTCGTTGTCCTTTCGATTTTTCCTTTGCTTTTCGTTTGCTCTTGCCCGGGTGGACTCTTC
Organism: Trileptium ribeirensis; assembly: GCA_030248225.1. Taxonomy (NCBI): domain Eukaryota; kingdom Metazoa; phylum Nematoda; class Enoplea; order Enoplida; family Thoracostomopsidae; genus Trileptium; species Trileptium ribeirensis. The sequence continues at coordinate 69,991 of JASANE010014879.1, forward strand.
GGTATGCAGACGTGCGGAAGAGCTCCACCCGGGGCCTTTTAATCAGAGAGTTTTCCGTAGTTTGTGTTTCGACCAAGGGATGGCCCTTGCGGGCGCTGGGGCGTCTGATGGATGCCCCGGGCCCCCGTAAGTGTCGCGCCTGCGCACGAAAAATTCGAAACTGATAAACGTCGGATAAATTTAAATCAGAAGTTGTCCCATGCTCGACTGGTTCCCCACCCACTGGACAGCGTTCTTGTGAGCGTCCAGTGGGTGCATCACCTGGCAGTGCTCAAGGTTGTTTTGCGATTCAATCGAGAAAATTGGCTGGTAGTACAGCACCCAATTGGCATTTGGAACGGTTCAGTAAATTTTACCAGTGTTGATATGCGCACGGCGTTCAGAGTAAATTTTAGACATTAAAATTTTAGGATCATGCTTAGCTCGGGTGGACTCTTCGACTGCGGACGCGTGGAAGAGGTCCACCCGAGGTTTTCCCCGATTTTCCAAGTTTTCTCGCTAGGCCTAGGAACAAGGGCAGCCTTTGCGGGTGCTGTGGTGTCCGACGGATATCTCGCGCTCCCGTAAGCGCTGTGCCCACGCATCTGCGACGGAGCAAAGCAAATTAGAGGAATTTTTATGGTTGTGCTAATAGCCACGACGGAAGTTTACATCGTTAACGCAAAGGCCAACTGAAAATTAAGGCTTAAATACAAATTTCGGGTCAAGGGTTCCGCTTTCAAAAAGAGCTCATCTGGAGCTCACCACACCGCATTTCCTTGTACAACCAAAGCTGCCAAACGGGGGAAGTCAAATTGCTGGTTATTTTAAAGGTTCCGATCCTTGTACTCGTTGAGTCAGGGTCCTCGGGTCCTGACGTATTCATGATGTAAATGGTTTTATTATATGGTGCACCCGATTGGGTAGTTCTTCTGTTTCATGTTAGTGTTTTTCTTTTGTCCAAGAAAAGGGAAAGCCAGGAAGTAAACGTTTGTCGTGTATAATTTCGTAGGCGAATCGGACTGGCACGAATTAGGCACATTCTATCGTAAGGAAAAGCACAAATCTCTAGGGTATACTCATCAGCCGAGAGCTTGCTCCACTCCGGACGTTTAGAGGCCCAGGGATTACGGAATAGTCCGTTCGGTTCACCAAGCAGTTTCGAAAATGGGTCCTACGGCTAAGGGCGTCAGCGGACCTTGGGATAGGATGTAGGACCCCATAACAGAGAGTGAGGGAAAGACGGGTCAACCTCATTACCTGTGAGCAGGCCTAGGGGATGACCCTCCCTCAGGGGGACCTCCATACCTCTAGACACGTGGGCCATTATAGGGGCCAGGCCGAACACCCTGGTAAACACGCCGGCGGCCTGTTAAGCTAAGCGGTTCCCACCGGTCGGACTAGGGTCCACCGGGGAATCGTGTAAGCCGGGGTTGTCCGGGCACCACAGTGAATATTGAGAGTGGTGCAGCTGGGATCCCTCAGGGCCAGAACTGGTCCTAGCTAGTACAGTTGTGCTCTGTATGTGAGTTTATATGGGTTTTGAATTGTCTGCTACTCAGGAAGGGTAAGATTTACTGAAAAACAACTTATCGATCAGCACTATAGCCGAATCACTGCTGATGAGTCATAATTGGCAAGTTAGCAACTTGCCAACTCGCCGATTTTGTCCCAGAACTCCTATTTTTATACTACTAATATATTCCTCAATATTGTACACGAATATTAACGGTGCAATTGTGATCGAAATATCAGTTTTTATCATGTGTACTGCACCACAACCACATTAGCTCGTATTTAACCGTGTGCACTTATTACCAGTAAGAACCCACTTATCTTGATTCCATTCGTCATGAATTAATAATTTTTAAGAATCTTGTTTTCAAGACAGACATGATGGACCTATATATACTTTGCCTCAAATCAGAGGTCTCAGCTACATCCGCAGGTACTTTCAAATCAAAGCTATATGAGTCTGGCTTATTTGATCGGCTTAGTCAACATCTACAGTGCACTGGTTTTACCGATGTTCAACGACCATTCAACTATTGTGCAAAACAAGCCACGATTAGAGGCTCTGCGTCCCTATTGATTACGGAATCACCTTTCACTATAATACTTATGTGTAGTGTGCGGAAGAGGCGCTCCATAGATGAGCAATAGGCAAGCCACGTTTGGCCTAAGTAACCTTGAAGGCGTTACGCCGTAACGTAGAAAACAGAACAGCTTAGAGCGGAAGTTTAGGGGCTGGCAGCCCCCCGATTTGGTTTGCGCTTAGTGCATGCCTCATATAAGGACGTTAGCTTAAGCTAAGGCTAAAGCTCATGTTTAGCAGGGACTGCGGAGCGTAATTGAACGTGAGGGGGCTGGTTTGGTAACATGCACGTACCTTACACCTAACTTAGTTTAACATCTAGACAGAGTGATATTATCAAAATTACGGCAAAGGTACAAACAGTTCAATTTGTCTTCATACCCATCGCTCAGATTTTACTTTACGCCAAAGTCTTTGTCACTGAATGTCCCGAACACGCGTTTTCGATTGCCATTAAGCAAAACAAAATCGTTGGCAACATCGGCCAAATTAAGCCCGTCGGTTCGCTCCTTGTGAATGTTTAATACGGCCAGACTATTGAAGCGCTTTTGCGTCATTGTGGTTCGTAACCATGTTTTGATGCGCCTCATAGCAGAAAATGATCGTTCGCCAATAGCATCCGTTGCAGGATTCACAAGAATTAGGGTGACGAGTTTCGTAATTTCGCTGAAGAGCCCCTTCGTGTGCGAATCCCATTTCTTCATCTTCTGGTAAATGTCGTCAAAGCA